>VWZE01003158.1:61222-73106 GCA_013396675.1 Eubucco bourcierii | reverse complement strand
AGCCCCCTTTAGATCCTGGAAGGCTACTCTAAGGTCTCCACAGATGTGGTTTTAAGATCACAGCTGAAGGTTGCTGTCTGCCACCAGCTCCAGCAGCCAGGGCTCAGAGGCAGACTTGCACAGGAGGAGCAGAGTGCTGGGGACTCCTCCAGGCATGACACATGCAGAACTTCAGGAATTTTCCAGCCCTGGGGCTGACAATGACCTTGCAGCTTGTGCCTCCCACCTCTGCACTTACTGTTAGTCCTCTTCTTGCTTTATTTACCTGCATGACCTGATCCCTCCAGTTTCATCATTTCACTCCCTGTTTTTCAGTCTCCTGCAAAAGGACCTTCTTGTTTTCCTTGCAGAAGAGGACATTTCTCTCTCTGGGTTGCAGGGCAGGCAGGTGGAGCTGGAGTTTTACTTCAGAAAGCCCAGATATCTCTCCAGGGTTCCTCCTAACAGCACACCTCCTCTTCTCCTGCCAGTGGAAGGTGTAACCTGCCTCACCTTTTAGCCCTGGGTACACAGAGGGGAAGATCAAACCTTCTACTGCAAAGCCTCTGTGGTTCTCTGAGGGGCATCCAAAGTTAGAGAGATACTCCTATGGTCCTCCACCACCAAGCACACCTCCAGACAGCCTCCTCCTTTTCCTTATCTCCTGGCAGCTGAGCCCTTTGCCATGTGCTGTACCTCTCTGTGCCCTCAGCTGAGTTTGCAGGCTGCTGAGATGGCCAATAGGTGCCTGAGGCTGGGCTGGGGGGAGTGTGGTGTGACTGGTAAGGACAAGCTGCCTTGACTTGTGCTTGCCTTAGGACAGAACATCTTGAACCGCCCTAGGTTTTTGCATCTGTGATGGGATCAGATCCTTGCTCTCTGCCAAGATGCAGATGCCAGGGAGGAGTCCTCAGGACACCTTCCCAGCAGCCTGCAGGCTTCTGCTTTGCTGCTCTCTGTTGCTTTCTTAAAAATCCACCTGGGACTGAGCTCAGAGCTCTTAACAGGTCTCTCTTTGACAGCTGCTGCTTTCTGGCCTCTGTACTTCTTTGTGAAACAGCCCTCACCGGCCTGCAAAGTGGTAGCTGCACCTCCAGCAGGCAGCTCTGGGGGCTCTCCAGAGGTTCCTGATGTCTGGTACTGGGTCAGGGGTGGATAGGTCGACCTGAGAGGCTGCTGCAGCAGAGAGTGAAACAAAGGGCTGCAATCCAAACCCCCCCTGTTCAGCAGAGAAGCTCTTGCAGATCAACAGCTCCCTGAAAATGTTATTCCTCAGCTGGGATGCAGAGATCTCAGTGTCAATATTTGAGAAGCAGGCAGAACCCTGCCAGCTGCAGCATTTCCAGAAACAAATCTCTGTACACAGGGCTGGGACAGCTGCTTGGGGCTCAGCCTGGGACACGCGGGGCTGGGGCTGCTGCAGGAACCCCTGCCCAGACTTGCCTAGGGAGGCTGGGGGGAGTTGGAGGTGGGATGGATCTCCTCACCACCCTGGTGTGCCCCTTTGAGGTGAGATCTGTCTTGGTGAGCCCCTTTGAGGTTTGGGGTGAGATCTGTCTTGCTCTTCAGAGGCAGACAGCCAGAGCTGCTTAGATGCTGCAGCGTTTCTGCTTCAGCAAAATCCACGAGTGAGTTGGTGTTGATATGATGGCAGAGTTGCCTGAGGGCATGGGGGAAGAGCCTTGGTGTCTTCGAAGGAGTGATGCTGCTCTGGTGTGTGGTCACTGTGCCAGAACACCACTGCCTTGGAGGGACAAGTTAACAGTGACTGCACTCAGTTCTGGGCTCCCCAGTTTGAGAGGGACAGGGATCTGCTGGAGAGAGGATGCTGAGAGGACTCAGCACTGCCTGGTGAGGAGAGGCTGAGGGACCTGGGACTGCTTAGAGGGACCTGGGGCTGCTTAGAGGGACCTGAGGCTGCTTAGTCTGGAGAAGAGAAGACTGAGAGGGGATTTAATCAATGTTTCTAAATCTCTGAGGGCTGGGGGTCAGGAGGGGGGGACAGGCTCTGCTCACTGCTGCCTGGGATAGGACAAGGAGCAATGGATGGAAGCTGCAGCACAGGAGGTTCCAGCTCAACACAAGGGGCAACTTCTTGCCTGTGAGGGTCCCAGAGCCCTGGCACAGGCTGCCCAGAGAGGTTGTGGAGTCTCCTTCTCTGGAGCCTTTGCAGGCCTGTCTGGATGTGTTGCTGTGTGCCCTGAGCTGCATTGTCTGGTCCTGCTGTGGCAGGGGGCTTGGACTGGATGATCCCTTTGGGTCCCTTCCAACCCCTGGCATCCTGTGAGCCTGTGACATCAGCCTCACAGCCTCAAAGTGGCTGAGAGGAGTCAAGAAGCTGAGCCTTGACCTCATGGTGCTGCTGGCAGGCTGCAAAGGGAATGTCACTGTCCCCAGGAGGAGACCAGCCACTTGCAAACAAATGGGCTGGGAGCCTGAGCCTGACATAATGCCAGCACCTTTCAGATGAGAGTAGCTTGCTGCAGGTCTGCTGTAGTTGCAAGCCCAACACTGACTGCTCCCACACCATGTAAGCTTAAGCTCCTTCCCTCTGTCTTCACTCCTGTGTGGTGCTTCACAGAAGTTCAAAGTGTGGTGCTAAAGTTCTCTGAAGTGGTGAGTGCCTGCTGCTGGCTTTGGAAGAAAGGTGTGAGGTGAATCCTGTGTGGAAGCATGGACAGCTGTGCTTCAGTTCAAAGGTCACTCACCTTTGGAGCCTCCTCTCCCAAGCAGCTGGCCTGGACAGCAAGCAAAAGAAAGAACCACTGCAAGGGGATCTGGAACTGAGTAGCAACTGAGGGCTGCAAAGAGGGAATCAGTAAAGCAGAGCAGAATTAAGCAGACCAAAGAAATCCCCACACTGGGTAGCTGTGGCTGTGGAGACTGCAGGCTGCTGGTGACGTGGCCCCGAGGAGAGCTGGGCAGGGGCAGAGCCATGAAAATGAAAATACTCAGGGGGCTGCAGCACCTCTGCTGCAAGGACAGGCTGAGGGGGCTGGGGGTGTTCAACCTGGAGAAGAGAAGGCTCCAGGGAGACCTAATAGTGACCTGCCAGGACCTGAAAGGGGCTACAAGAAGGCTGGGGAGAGACTGTGTGCAAAGGCCTGCAGGGACAGGCCGAGGGCAATGGCTTCAAACTAGAGCAGAGCAGATTGAGATTGGATGTTAGGAACAAGTTCTGCACCATGAGGCTGCTGGAACACTGCAACAGGTTGCCCAGGGAGGTAGTTGAGGCTCCATCCCTGGAGTTATTCAAGGTGATGCTTGACAGGGCTGTGGGCAACCTGATCCAGTTGAGGATGTCCCTGTGACTGCAGCAGGGGTTGGACTGGATGAGCTTTGGAGGTCCCTCCCAGGTCAGACCATTGTGTGATTCTGTGCTGAGTGCAGGATGGAAGGGCAAGCAGGAAGCCTTGGGCTGCAGGTGGAGCAGCAGAAGGAAGGGTGCAGGGTGTGTGGGTTATGGCCAAGTTGGGTTGTTAGAGCTCTGTGCACACCTGGGTGCTTCCCAGGGCTGGAGCAGCAGTGGTGTGGGGAGGAGATTCAACCTGGCTTTCAGAAACCACAATAAATGCCCTTTCTCTCCAGGGTACCAGGAGTGCATGGTGACCTGTGTGAGACTAAAGGACTGACTGACCCATCCCTGCCTTTAAAGGATCCTGTGCTGCTGCCACCTTCCTCCCTATCTCTCCTTCCTTCACAGAAGCCCTGGCACGAAACACACAGGTCCTGCCACTCAGCAGGCTGCCTGCCCTTTGGCCCAGGACTATTCAGGGGGGAAAACAACCTCCCAGGGCTTTGTGATTCCTTTCACCCTTTCCTTTGTTGGGTCCTTTAACAGGAACCCGAAAGTAGCTGCTGTGAAAAGACAGCAGAGACTGTGTGGACCTTGGGTAACTTTTCTGAAGGTTCTGAGCCCTGCCAAGCAGCCCTAGAGAAAGGATCTTACTGTGTTGATTTGTTTTCTTTGGTTTATGGGGGGAAAAAAAATATTTCACACATAATTAGAGTAGCCACAGAGAGATTGTATTAAAGGCTCTTTACTGGAAGTTTCAAGGGACAGAACAAGGGCAACCTGTGTTAACAGCAGCAGCCAGGAGAAGGACTTTGCCTGCAGAATGATGCAGAAGGACAATGTGGAGTGTTCAGGCTGCAAGAAAGAAACTGTTGAGGAGGGCAGCAGGGGCTGGGATTCAGCTAAGCACACTGCAGGCTGGGATGCTCCCTGCTTCCCTCCCCCAGCCCTGCCAGGGTTGCCAACCTGGGTGGTCAGGTGGGGAGAGCATGGGTAAGACCCCTCCATGTGGAGGGAGCAGAGGAAGGACCAAGAGCCCAACTTGCTCCTCACCTTGACATCTCCTTCAGCTAATCCCACCCAATTCCAGCCCCATGTCAGTGGGAAAAGCCAGCTGGTCCCTCTGCCTTGCAGACCTCCCCAGTGTACTGAGAGCTCCTGCCTGCTTCTTCCAGCTCCTGAGCCCCCTCCACGGAGAGCAGAACCACAGAATCAAACATTCAGGTGGGCAAAGCCTCTCAGCATCACCAAGGCCAACCTAGAACCCTGCTCTACAAGGTTCACCTTAAACCATAGCCCCAAGCACCACATCCAAACCACCCTTAAACACAGCCAGGCTGGGGGACTGCACCACCTCCCTGGGCAGCTCATTCCACTCCCTGACCACTCTCACTTCCTAATGTCCAATCTAAACCTCCCCAGCCTCAGTCTGAGGCCATTCCCCCTTGTTCTGTCTCCAGTTCCCTGTGAGCAGAGCCCAGCAGCAGCCTCTCCACAATGTCCCTTCAGGTAGCTGCAGACAGCAATGAGCTCTGCCCTCAGCCTCCTCTTCCTCACACTAACCATCCCCAGCTCCCTCAGATGCTCCTCATCAGGTTTATTCCCCAGTCCCTTTCCCAGCTTTATTGCCCTCCTCTGGACCTGCTCCAGCACCTCCACATCTCTCCTGTATTGCAGTGCCCAACACTGAACACAACACTCAAGGTGTGGCCTCACCAGGGCTGAGTCCAAGGGCACAATCACCTCCCTGCTCCTGCTGGCCACAGCATTTTTAACACAAGCAGCAAGCACTCCTTTCAATGCAAAACCTCCCCAGACAGGTTAAAGTTGCTCCATACTCTAGTGACAAGCCCAGCACAGGCCTCTTTCTCTCAGTGTTCCTATGAAGCCCACCACTGAGAGTTCTTCATGCCCCAGAGCTCTGAGTCCCCTGCTGTACCTGGCTCTGTCTCTGTGTGCTTCCCTCCAAGAATGAGAAACATGACTTTATTTGGAGGGGATTTTTGTCTCCTGTTGGGATTTTGGGATCCCTTGGGCTCAGTGAGATCCCTGATAATGCAGAGCTTGAGTTTCTCTTTTATCCTGCTTTGAGGGAGACTGATATGGGGAGTAGAGTCATAGAATGGGTTGGGTTGGAAGGGACCTGCAAAGCTCAGCCAGTCCAACCCCCTCTGCGCTCAGCAGGGACATCCTCAACCAGATCAGGCTGCCCAGAGCCCTGTGGAGCCTGACCTTGAATATCTCCAGGGATGGGGGCGCCAAGCACCTCCCTGGGCGACCTGTTGCAGTCACTACTGCCAGGCTGCCGAGCTCGCTGTCCCAGCAGGAGCCCTGCCGTGCAGCACTGCCGCTGGATCTGTCTGCGCTCTGCCGCCCTGCTGAGGTGTCACAGCTGGTGACACACAGAGCAGCCACGGCATCGCTTCTGCTCCCAAAGCAGGGAAGCCTCACCCAGGGCTGTGTCAGAAGCTTTGCTCTGCAGGTGGGGAGCTGCCTGCAAGCCCAGGCTGGCCCAGCACACTTGTTCCCAGGCGAGGGACACAGCTGCTGCTGCTTGCAAACCTTCTTCTCCCCTGTCAAAATGAAGTGTCTGCTGCCGACTGCTTTGTCTTTATGGGTGCTGCTTGCTTCGTTTGTGCAGCTTACATCACTCTGTGGCCAGCAGTGTCTTGGGTGCCTTACAAGAGCCACTCTTGTGCAGGTTAGCTGAGGGCAAGGCGCAGGAACAGCCTGCTCTACAGAGCACAGGAATATACTGTGGGCATTTATTTCCTGCTGGGCTCGGGAGATGAGTGAAGCATATTTGTGGTGGTTGCTATTAGACATCAGGGAGGAGCATTGCCTGGTGGTTAGTGCAGGGACCAGCAGTCAGGGCTCCTGGGTTATAGTCACGGCTGAGAGAGCTGAGGTTGTCCAGTCTGGGGAAGAGAAGGCTCTAGGGAGGCTGAACGGAGGCCCTGCAGTACCTGAAGGGGTCTGCAAGAAGGCTGCAGAGAGACAATCTGCAAAGGCCTGCAGGGACAGGTTGAGGGCAATAGCTTCAAACTAGAGTAGAGCAGGTTTGAATTGGGTATTGTGAACAGGTTCTGCAACAGTGGAACACTGCAAGAGGCTGCCCAGGGGAGAGCTGGGGAGGGGCAGAGCAATGAAAATACTCAGGGGGCTGCAGCACCTCTGCTGCAAGGACAGGCTGAGGGGGCTGGGGGTGTTCAGCCTGGAGAAGAGAAAGCTCCAGGGAGACCTAATAGTGACCTGCCAGGACCTGAAAGGGGCTACAAGAAGGCTGGGGAGAGACTGTGTGCAAAGGCCTGCAGGGACAGGCCGAGGGCAGTGGCTTCAAACTAGAGCAGAGCAGATTGAGATTGGATGTTAGGAACAAGTTCTGCACCGTGAGGCTGCTGGAACACTGCAAGAGGTTGCCCAGGGAGGTAGTTGAGGCTCCATCCCTGGAGTTATTCAAGGTGATGCTTGACAGGGCTGTGGGCAACCTGATCCAGTTGAGGATGTCCCTGTGACTGCAGCAGGGGTTGGACTGGATGAGCTTTGGAGGTCCCTCCCAGCTCAGACCATTGTGTGATTCTGTGCTGAGTGCAGGATGGAAGGGCAAGCAGGAAGCCTTGGGCTGCAGGTGGAGCAGCAGAAGGAATCAGAGAATGGTAAGGTTGGAAGGTGCTCCACTACCTCCCTGGAGGTGTTCCCTGACTGTATGACTCTCTGACTCCATGATTCTATTTCTGCCCATTACTAAGCTGTTGCCTGAAACTCAGGATGTGGATTAATTGGGAAGCAGTACCAGGAGGCAGGGAAGGCTCTGGGACAGTGTTTACAGCACTGCTCCTCAGTACAGGGTGATGATGGCCAAGAATAACCCTCCAGGAGCCATCAGCAAGGTGAGCTGCTTGGGTTTTTCCACTGGCCACACGTCCCCTGGGGCATGCTGGCCCTGGTTGTCCCCAGACAGGCTTCTCTTTTCAGCACCACTCAGCTGGTGAGGAGGAGGCTGGGTGTGAGGAAGGCCAGCACATGTCCTCAGCAGCCCAGGGGACACTCAGGCAGCAGTGGCCTCTCCCTTGCTCCTCTTCCCTCCTTTAAAGCCACACTGTTTACCTTCCAGTCTGGCTGCAGAGGTGGAGGGCTGGCAGGCACACTCTGCCTCGTGGTACCCCCAAGGCAGGAGACAAAAGATGGAGTAGGGCAGCAGAGCTGGTGGCAGAGCCAGCCTGCTTGGCAGGGATCACAGGCTCACAGGAGCTGGGGTTGGGAGGGATCCAAAGAGATCATCCAGGCCAAGCCCCCTGCCACAGCAGGACCAGACAATCCAGCTCAGGGCACACAGAACACATCCAGACAGGCCTGCAAAGGCTCCACAGAAGGAGACTCCACAACCTCTCTGGGCAGCCTGTGCCAGGGCTCTGGGACCCTCATAGTCAAGAAGTTGCCTCTTGTGTTGAGCTGGAACCTCCTGTGCTGCAGCTTCCATCCATTGCTCCTTGTCCTATCCCAGGCAGCAGTGAGCAGAGCCTGTACCCCCTCTCCTGACCCCCAGCCCTCAGAGATTCAGGAACATTGATTAAATTCCCTCTCAGTCTTCTCCAGACTAAGCAGCCCCAGGTCCCTCAGCCTCTCCTCATCAGGCAGTGCTCAGTCCCCTCAGCATCCTCATAGCCCTCCCTTGCACTGTCTCCAGCAGAACTCTGTCCCTCTTCTACTGGGGAGCCCAAAACTGAAGGCAGCACTCAAGATGAGGTCTCAGCAGGGCAGAGTAGAGGGGAAAGAGAACCTGCCTGGATCTGCTGGACACACTCTCCTAATGCACCCCAGGATCCCACTGACCCTGCTGGCCATCAGGGCACATTGCTGTGCCAGTCCTCAGGGGCTCTTCTCTGGTGTGTGTCTCTGGGCAGCCTGGTCCTGCTCCCTTGGATGCTGCAATTGTGCTGCTCTCTTCCCTGCCGATTTCGGTGTCCTGTGGTGCCTAGACTGGTCATGAGATGAATTCCTTCTCTGCTGAGGTGTGTCAGTGAGCTACTGGTGTGTCTCTGGTTTGAGAAAGCCCAGTGCCTTTGCCACAGCCACAGCCTGTAGCATACCCCATGCAGAAGGGGGCATGCACCAGAGCACAGCAGGGCAGCAGGAGTGGTGGGAAAGGGAGACCTTAAAACGAAGTGGCCCAAGGTGTCCTCCATCCCCACCCCCAGGGCTCGGTGCAGCTTCACCCCAGGGGTCACAAACCACAACAGTCCTCTCAGGTTGCATCCCTGAGCCAGGGAGATGATCTCTGGAAAGGTTTTTCAGGAAGACAGTGGTCAGGGAGTGGAATGAGCTGCCCAGGGAGGTGGTGGAGTCCCCCAGCCTGGGTGTGTTTAAGGGTGGCTTGGCTGTGGTGTTTGGGGCTATGGTTTAAGGTGAATCTTGTAGAGTAGGGTTCTAGGTTGGACTCGGTGATCCTGAGGGGCTCTGCCAGCCTGCCTGTTTCTGTGTGATTTCTGTGATCCCTGCACCACCCAAGGGCTGGTAGTGCCAGCCACAAGCACCCTCAGAGTAAGAGTCCATCACCCTCCCTGCCTTTTGCTGGAGCAGATGCTGGCAGCATTACATCCCTGCCAAACTCTCTCACTCTCTTCTGCTCCAACAGTCTCAAAACAAAGGCACCTTCATTTTCTCTTGCCTGCATGGCTTGAACCAGGAGGAAAACTACCCCTTGCTGTGTGCCAAAAAAGTTTCTGCAGGACCCTTTCAGAAATGCAGCTTGGAGCAGGAAATCCATTTGGAAAACACTTTAGCAGGTGAACATCAGCAGCCAGCCTGAAATTACGAAGGCATCGTTGGAAGTCTTCTCAGAGCTTTGAGCCTGGAGAGAGCTGATGGGAAACTTCTGCCCCAAGATCAGTGTTGGAGGGCCAGAATTAGAAACCAGCTGGGAGCACCCAGGTGGGCTGAGAATAAATGGCCACTTTTCAATGCAGCAAAAGCAGGATGACAGCAGATTTGGGAGGCTGGATGAGGAAGGTACTGGTTGGGCAGAAGAGCTGCTGGCTCTCCAGGCAGCAATATACATTTGCTTCCCCACACGTATCCATCCTCCCCACAGAGCCTCAGCCTGTGTTTCAGCAAGCTCCTGCTGAGTGAAATTCAGGATGTAAAGATGGAGAAAGAGGTTTCCTCCCTAGGCATGACCATGAGCTGCAGGGGAACGAAGGAACCAGGTAATAGGAGCTGAGACCTCAATGGGATGCTTGATACAGCTCAAAGCAGACTGACCTCAGACACACTCAGACATAATTTTCTGTCCTGGGGTGAGTGCTAGCACTGTCTTCTGAGAAGCTGCCAGCCTGCTATGGTTGGAGACACACAGATCCTAACTGTGGGGCCTGTGGCCACTGCCCTGTTTCATTTCACGTGTCAGAGTCCTCTGCATAAGCAACAACAGCCAGTGGGACCGAAAAACACCAGCAGAGAGAGATCAGGGGTGAGAAAAAACACCAAAATGGATTGGAAGATTTGGTCAGAGATACATTTCCCCTCCCTGTCTGGCTGGAGAAGCACCTGCCTGGGCAGCTCTGTGTCAGGACTGAGGGACTGGAGGTGCAGCTGGCAGCAGGGTTCGGCCGTGTCTGTTTTACTGCACTCACACCAAACTGAGGTGGCCCTGGTCTGAGTGGAGAGCACAGAGCAGGGCAAAACCACAGTAAGCCATGGTCTGAGTGGTGAGATGTGGCATCTCCCCCAGTGCCACCCTGGTGCACTGGGAGCCTCCTGTTCTCCCCCCTGCCCCAGCTGGTTAGGCTGAGCCCAGCGCCTGGTTCCCTCTGCGGGTAAAGAGGCTGAATCCACAACACAGAGGAGCAGAGCTGGGGGCTGGGTTGCTTCCAGCACTTGTGCTCACTCCTCTAGCCCCACCTGGGCTGGCTGTGCCATGCTGTGCTGCTGGCAGCACAGCTGTGCCCAGGGGCAGCCCCTTTAGAGAAGCTGGTGAAGCAGTGACTTGAGAGCCTCAGAGGACAGGAGCAAAGCCACATGCAGCCTCCGGGCTCAGAAGCAGCCTTTAGTTCCCAGTCCAGTGCTGAATCCAGGCTACTGAAATGCTCCTCTTTGTGACCATCAGCATCCCAGCAGCAAAGCCTCCTGAGCTCTAATTAGGGCTAGAGAGGGGCTCTGGGCAACCTGATCTAGCTGAGGCTGTCCCTGCTTACTGCAGGGGGCTGGACTAGAAGACCTTTAAAGGTCCCTCCCAAGCCAGTGAATTCTCTGCTCATTCTAAGGTTTTATGGAGGATGCTTTGTCTCTGGGCCATGCCCCAGATCCTGGGCATTTGTTCCAGCAACTGATGGTGAATTTTCCCCAGAAAATGGCTGGCCTGGCCTAACAGATATCTTGAGCTGTTCTGGCTGGAGAGGGCTGACCCTCCTGTCTTCAGACACGGGAGGAACAGGAATGAAAGCCAGAGGGAAGACTTCAAGGCTCTTGTGTAAACATGGCCAAAGCTGTTGATGCTTTTAACCTCCAGGGCCTTGGGGCATCACCTCTGTGGGCATTGCCTCTGTGGGTAAGGCAGCAAAGACACTCTGGGAATGCAAAAAGTGGCCCTGGTTCAGCACTCATATCTGGGCTTTGAAGGTGCCAGAGAGGACACAAACCCAGAGCACCTGCCAGTGGCAGCAGGAGGAAGCCCTTTGGGACCTCACAGGAGGTTTTCTGGGTGCTAAACAAAACTGTGTGGGCCTGGTTGTTGAAGATATTCTGCCTTTCAGCCACGATGCTCTTCCAGGGGCAGGAATTTAGCATCCACTCTTGGTCTGAGTGGTAGCAGGGATGACATTGCAGCCTCCAGGTGAAAAGAGACCTGTGTTTAATTGAGAGCAGTTTGTTAAACCAGTGAGTCATTTGCATAACTCTGTGCTTTGAGGGGAGAAGAGGCAACTCTGGTCAGCTAGAGCTGGCTGCTGATGCCCTGGAGCTGATGACCACAGGCATCTGGCAGGGAACAGCGACTCAAGACCTGGACTTTTGGAAGAACTGGAAGTCCTGCAGCCTCCTGTGCACAGAGTGCCCTTGTTCAGCAAGGCTCAGAGGGGGCCCTGCACTTTGCTGCAGGCTGGACAGCTGTGTGCTGCCTGTCACCCTCCCTATGTCCACAGGCTCCAGTGCCTGCTGCCTTTGTATTTTTCCTAGCAGAGCTCAACAGACATCTGCTGTTGAATCCCTTCACTGAATTAAGCAGGAGTGAAGCTGTGCTCTAGGATGAAACTGTGATCTGTGTGCTCAGAACTCAGCCTTGCACTTGGCCATACAGAGAATCAGGCTGCAGCCACCCTGGGCAGCTCAGGAAGGTGCTGCTGGTCCTCCTAAGCTGGCAAAGGAAAGCTCTGAGAGGTGGTTGGAGGTGTGAGGAGTGCTGCTGCTTTCCATCCCCTTATCCTCCTGTGTCACCCAGCCACAGTGCATGCCCTGGGATCTTCAGAGGCCAGGACAGCTCACCTGTGGGGTCAGGAGCTGCTGTGACTGCTGACTCAGGACAGCTCACCTGTGGGGTCAGGAGCTGCTGTGACTGCTGACTCAGGTCACCTGTCCGGTCAGGAGCGGCTGTGCCTGGTGACTCAGCATAGCTCA
>VWZE01003158.1:42464-55706 GCA_013396675.1 Eubucco bourcierii | reverse complement strand
TGTCCCCAACCTGGAGCACTGCTTGGGGTTGTTGTGGCCAAAGTGTAGAACCCTGCACTGAGCCTTGTTCAGTCTCATCCCCTTGGCCTCTGCCCACCCACCCAGCCTGCCCAGGTCCCTCTGCAGAGCCTTCCTGCCCTCCAACATCTGCTCCTAACTTGGTGTCATCTGCAAAATTACTGATGCTGGACTCAATCCCCTGGTCCAGATCATCAATTACAGAATGGCTCAGGGTGGAAGGGACCTCAGAGATCATAGAATCAGTCAGGGTTGGAAGGGACCACAAGGACCATCTAGTTCCAAACCCCCTGCTGTCTCCTCCAACCTCCCCACCACGGACAGGGACACCTCTCAGCTGGACTTGGCTACTCAAGGCCTCATGCAACCTGCCTTGAATCCCCTCCCAAGGAGGAGGCAGCCACAACCTCTCTGGACAGCCTGTTCTAGAGTCTCCCCCAAGTCTCTTTCCTTAGAGCTGCTCTCAACCCACTCTGCACCCAGCCTGGATTTGTTCCTGCTTATCATTGTGCTGGAGCCAAAAATGACCTCAGCAACTTGATAAAGAGTGAAAGGATTTCAAATTTCCCCTGCAAATCAGCTTCATAGCAATTATGGAGGCTCTGGAAGTGGCTCATTCCCACATGCCTATAGGTGAGTGGAAGCCAAGTGCAAACCTGTGGTGAAATGCAAATCAGCCACAGCCCAGTGAGTAAGTGGAGCCACACTGACTGGTCCCAGCTGCAGGTCTGATCATGAGGACACAAGTAACATGGTACAGAAAGCAAGAAACTCAGCTTCCAACAGGAAGAAAATAATAATAACAGCAACAAATGGTCTGTAGGGCCACATCTGAGGCTGTTCTGCACCCACGAGTTGAGGAAGATGGAGCTGGTGCTGGCTTGGGCCTCTTTAATGGAGAAGTTGATGCCTCTGTCGAGCTGTAATGAGAAGCACCCTCCTGGGTAAGCATCCATCAGGTAAAATAAGTTGGACTGCAGCATCACTTCAGAAGAAATGCAATTGTTAGGATAAAAGACCAGCATGGGATTCAAGTCTCTCCTCCAAAGGAAACATGCTGAGGAATTTCTTTAGCAGATGGAAATGATTAGCCTTAAAGAGAAAGATTTTGTCTCCAAAAGAGAGTGAAATACAATTGTTTTTCCCCCTGTTGTTGTTTGTTTTTAGCTTTCAACCTTGTCACTCTTAGTAAGACCTGAAGACACTCTCTCTTCACTTGTGCCTCTCTGCTCTCTCACTGTGCTTCTCCTATTATTTATTCAGACAGAGGGAATCTATCTAATCAGGAAAAGGCAGTGATGAGATTAAGCAGAAAGGACATTATTTTTGGTTAAGATTCAATAGGCACAGCAAGAAAACCTGGGTTGGCCAGAGGACTGAGCAGTGCTGAGCTTGCTGCAAGCTCTGGGAGGAAGCTGCCCCTTCCCCCCAGCCCTGCTTGCTGTCTTGGAGCTGTCAGCAAAGGCCTGCAGCACCTCTGCTACAGGGGCAGGCTGAGGGAGCTGGGGTTGTTCAGCCTGGAGAAGAAAAGACTCCAAGGAGAACTGATAGTGACTTTCCAGCACCTGAAAGGGCTGCAAGAAGGCTGCAGAGAGACTGCAGTGACAGGATGAGAGGCAATGGTTTGAAACCATAGAATGGTAAGGCTGGAAGGGGCCTCAAAGATCATCCAGTTCCAACCCCCTGCCATAGGCAGGGACACCTCCCACTAGTACAGGGCACTCAAGGACTCCTCCAACCTGGCCTTGAACACCTCCAGGGAGGTTGTGGAGCACAGAAGCACCCAATATGATCAAAGATCACACTGGGTGCTTCTGTGCTCCACAACCTCCCTGGGCAACCTGTGCCAGTGTCTCACCACCCTCACTGCAAACAACTTCCTCCTCACATCCACTTTCAATCTCCCCTCTGACACTTCAAACCCATTCCCCTTGTCCTGCCATTCCCAGACCTTGTCAGTAGTCCCTCCCCAGACTTCCTGTAGCCCCCTTCAGATCCTGGAAGGCCACTCCAAGGTCTCCTGGAAGCCTTCTCCTCTCCAGGCTGCAGAGCCCCAACTCTCTCAGCCTGTCCTCACAGCAGAGCTGCTGCAGCCCTCTCAGCATCTTGGTGGCCTCCTCTGGACCCACTCCAACACTTCCATGTCCTTCCTGTGCTGAGGGCTCCAGAACTGCACACAGGACTGCAGGTGGGGTCTGAGGAGAGCAGAGCCAAGGGGCACAATCCCCTCCCTTGCCCTGCTGCCCACACTGCTCTTGCTGCAGCCCAGCACACAGTTGCTGTCTGGGCTGCACTCACACTGCAGCCTCATGTTGAGCTTTTCATCACCCCAGACCCCCAGGGCCTGTTCCTCAGGGCTGCTCTCAGCCATTCCCCACCCAGCCTGGAGCTGTGCTTGGGATTGTGCCTACCCAGGTGCAGGACCTTACACTTGGCCTTGTTGAATGTCCTGAGGTTGACCTGGGCACTGCTCTGCAGCCTGTGCAGGTCCCTCTGGATGGATCCCTGCCCTCTAGCAAGTGACTGTGCCACACAGCTTGGTGCCAGCTGCACACTTGCTGGGGCTGCACTGATTCCTCTGTCCATGGCACTGACAGAGATGTCAAACAGATCTTAAATTAGAGAAGAGATTTAGTTTTGGGTGGTAGGAACAAGTTCTGCACCACGAAGGTGTTGGAACACTGCAACAGGTTGCCCAGGGAGGTAGTTGAGGCTCCCATCCCTAGAGATATTCAAAGTCAGGCCTGATGAGGCTCTGGGAAACCTGATCTAGGGGAGGATGTCCCTGCTGACTGCAGGTGGGGTAGACTGGGTGACCTTTGGAGGTGCCTTCCAAGCCAGACCACCCAATGACGGTGTGAAACCAGATGGATCTGCTATGGGGGAAGCCACATTGGTGCTTGTCACCCACTGTGCATGTGTTAGAGAACAAGGTGCAGATGAGTTTCAGGAGCAGAAACCAAGGTCTGTCTGTGCTGGTTTTGTGCTTTATCAGGAGTGGGAAGGTTCAAGATGCTCTCCCCTAGGCTGATGCAGACACAGAATCCAGCTGCAGCTCACATGGGCTGCAGCCCTGCTGCAGTGCTGGAGCTAGGGTCCTTGTTGCAACATTTAGCATCAAAAAAGGAAAGGAGAGCAAAGGAAAGCTCAGGGGAACGTGGCCTAAGTGCAAGAAGGGAAAAGGTTCAGGCAGGCCAAGGAAGAGCTTTTCTCCTGCTGGAAATCTGTTGTGCTTGCTCTGGAGCAGGGAGCTGGCGGAGGGGCCAGAGCCGCATTCGCATCAGCAAACCTCCCTTGAATGGCCCTTTTCAGCCTGCAGCTTGTGAGGAAAAGTGAGAAGCAGCCAAAACCAGGGCAGAGGAACATATAAATACTGTGTGCAAGCAGTGATTTTTACTTGGACCCATACCCATAGAGCTGAGACTCACCTCGGATAACTCGCAGCAGGGGTGGGGGAGCTCCTCCCATCTCCACCTCCTACCACAAAAGTGACTTTTAGGAGGCTTCGGCTGTTTGTGGGGCTTTGGGAGCTGCCTGTGAGTGCAGAGGTGCAGCTCAGAGACACTGCCAGCAGCTCCCAGGTGCTGGAGTGGGTTTTGCCATCTCTAGATGTGTCAAACACGCTCCTGAACTTCCCATGAGAGAAGCTGCCTGGGGTATATTAAAGGGACACACAGAGTGGGAGTCACAGGCAGGGCAGCAAGGATCATAGAATCATAGAATCACAGAATCATAGACTCACAGAATCATAGAATCATAGAATCATAGAATCATAGAATCATAGAATCACAGAATCATAGAATCATAGAATCATGGAATCATAGAATCATAGAATCACAGAATCATAGAATCATAGAATCATAGAATCACAGAATCACAGAATCACAGAATCACAGAATCACAGAATCACAGAATCATAGAATGGGAAGGTTGGAAGTGACCTCAAGGATCAGTCAGTTCCAACCCCTTGCCTTAGGCAGGGACACCTCCCACTAGTACAGGGCACTCAAGGCCTCATCCAACCTGGCCTTGAACACCTCCAGGGAGGTTGTGGAGCACAGAAGCACCCAACGTGATCTTTGATCACGTTGGGTGCTTCTGTGCTCCACAACCTCCCTGGGCAACCTGTGCCAGTGTCTCACCACCCTCACTGCAAACAATTTCCTCCTAACATCCACTTTCAACCTCCCCTCTGACACTTCAAACCCATTCCCCTTGTCCTGGCATTCCCAGACCTTGTCAATAGTCCCTCCCCAGCCTTCCTGTAGTCCCCTTCAGATCCTGCAAGGCCACTCCAAGCTCTCCTGGAAGCCTTCTCCTCTCCAGGCTGTAGAGCCCCAACTCTCTCAGCCTGTCCTCACAGGAGAGCTGCTCCAGCCCAAAGTTAAGGGAGGAGAGCAGGAAGATGGCAAACACAGTGAGTGCTGAGCTGCAGCTGCTTGGAGGCAGTGGTGTGGTGGGGGAGCTGTGCAAACGAGCTGCCAGGGCTCCCTCCTGCCTCCCAGCCCCAAAGTCCTACAGAGTTTGGGAGGTCAATGAGAGAAGAGATTTTTTTCAGGTGTGGTCAACATTTTGATGCTGTCCTCCTGTGCCAGATCTCTGAAGCTGGTGAAGGCAAAAGAAAGTTTTTGCTTGTTTCTAAATGTTCTCTGTTTGGGCCATGTCTCAGTGCAGACATCTGCAGTTGGGGTGGTGTGGGGGTGGTGTGGGTGGCTGCCCCTTGGCTCACTGGGGGCTAACTCCTTCATCAAGGTGGAAAGGGGAAAAGAAGGGGGAAATGATGGAGTGCTGGAGGGGAATGAACTAACCACACGTGCCTGGGGTGAAGAGTTCTGCAATGAGAAGGGCTTCTGCCCCTTGCTGCCAGAGGGGCTGTGGCATGTGTGGGGGTCTGAGAGCAGGAGCTGAGAGGAAGGCTGGCTTTGAGAAATACTCCAGGGCAGGCATGAACAGCCTGCATGAGCCCAGGGCCAGCTGTGGGAAGGTACAGCAGCAGTAGGGAGGGTAAGAGTGACAGACAGCAGGAATCAGAGGGCTACAAGGGTGAGGAGGGGACTGAGTGCTGCCTGCTGAGGAGAGGCTGAGGGACCTGGGGCTGCTTAGTCTAGAGAAGAGAAGGCTGAGAGGGGATCTAATCAATGTTTCTAACTCTCTGAGGGCTGGGGGTCAGGAGGGGGGGGACAGGCTCTGCTCACTGCTGTCTGGGACAGGACAAGGAGCAATGGATGGAAGCTGCAGCACAGGAGGTTCCAGCTCAACACAAGGGGCAACTTCTTGCCTGTGAGGGTCCCAGAGCCCTGGCAGAGGCTGCCCAGAGAGGTTGTGGAGTCTCCTTCTGTGGAGCCTTTGCAGGCCTGTCTGTATGTGTTCTGTGTGCCCTGAGCTGGATTGTCTGCTCCTGCTGTGGCAGGGGGCTTGGACTGGATGATCCCTTTGGGTCCCTTCCTACCCCTGACATCCTGTGAGCCTGTGAGCCTGCAAACCCTTCCCGTGGGGAACTCCCCTGGGATGGAGGTGAAACTGTCCCAGGAAGAAACTGCAGTGCTGTCACCTCCTGCAGGCCTTCAGAGAGCCCATTTCATCTCGGTGTGTGTCCTGCCAAGCGCGTGGCCATGTGCCTGGGTTTATGGAGGGTGAAATCATTAACACCCCAGGAGCATGAATGCTCCACTTCTGCAGCAGCAGCTGGGAGGGCTCAGTTGGGCCGAGGTGCCAGTGAGACAGCTGAGACGTGCAGGGGCTCAAACATCCCCTGGCAGAGGAGGGCAGCTCTTACTCAAATGAGACTTCATTAGAGGCTTTCCATGGTGTGCAAACACATCCATGAATCAGCAATGCCTCCTCCCCTTTGTCCCTTAGGTGACAAGGATGCAGTCTCAGGCTCTTCCCTTGCATTTCTCCCCATTCTGCTTTCCTTGCTGTGCTTTCCTTGTTGCCAAACTCACCAGCAGCATTTCCTCTACAGGAGCTAAATGTGGGAACAAAATGTTGTGCGTTGGCTGCCATCTCTGGCTTGTCAGGAGGTGCTCCAGAAGCCTGCTTGGTGCACCAGGACCTCTGCTGATCTCATTATCTGCCCTTGCAGTCAGCTAAAAGGATGATCCCTGTCTCCTGCACTGCACAGCTCCCAGGATCTGCAGGCCTGGGATGGCAGTGACAGAGGAGTTTGATCCCACAGGTGTCTGCAGCTGGGATCAGATCCTCACAGCATCCCTTTTCATGCCAGCCAGCTGAATCACTGCAGAGCCTTAGGCCCTCAGATTTTCCTTTAGCTGGAAATTTGTGTGCTGTTTTTGGTCCAAACTAAGCCACATTTCCAAAGCTGTGAGTCCTCCCTGAGAGCCTCAGAAGACCTCTAGCAGGAGCCAGGTAGACCAAAAGGGGAATGGCTCTCCAAAGTTCTCTTGCACATGTAGAGAGCAGACAATAGGCAGAGAGAGGTGAGGCACTGGAACAGGCTGCCCAGGGGAGTTGTGGATGCTGCCTCCCTGGAGCTGTTCAAGGCCAGACTGGATGAGGCTTTGAGCAGCTGAGTCTAGCTGAGAGGTGTCCCCGCAGGGAGGTTGGAGTAGGTGATCTCTGAGGGCCCCTCCAACCTGAGCCACTCTGTGATTCTGTGGAACAGGACATTGGTGGTTTGTTTCATTTGCCCTTTCCCAGGGATGTGGCTCTCTTGTGGCTGCCTGATCCTGGCTCCCTCCTCTGCCTCATCACCTATGTGTAGAGGTTTCTGACGGTGTCTGTGCTAAAAGCTGTTACAAACCTGGGCATAAGTTCTGGAGCCCCCAGCCAAGGAAGGGCATGGAAGTGTTGGAGCCAGTGCAGAGGAGGCCACCAAGATGCTGAGAGGGCTGCAGCAGCTCTGCTGTGAGGACAGGCTGAGAGAGTTGGGGCTCTGCAGCCTGGAGAAGAGAAGGCTTCCAGGAGAGCTTGGAGTGGCCTTGCAGGATCTGAAGGGGGCTGCAGGAAGGCTGGGGAGGGACTATTGACAAGGTCTGGGAATGCCAGGACAAGGGCAATGGGTTTGAAGTGTCAGAGGGGAGATTGAAAGTGGATGTTAGGAGGAAGTTGTCTGCAGTGAGGGTGGTGAGACACTGGCACAGGTTGAGGGTGGTGAGACACTGGCACAGGTTGCCCAGGGAGGTTGTGGAGCACAGAAGCACCCAACGTGATCTTTGATCACGTTGGGTGCTTCTGTGCTCCACAACCTCCCTGCAGGTCTTCTGTGCTCCACAACCTCCCTGCAGGTCTTCTGTGCTCCACAACCTCCCTGCAGGTCTTCTGTGCTCCACAACCTCCCTGCAGGTCTTCTGTGCTCCACAACCTCCCTGCAGGTGTTCAAGGCCAGGTTGAATGAGGCCTTGAGTGACCTGTGCTAGTGGGAGGTGTCCCTGCCTATGGCACAGGGGGTTGGAACTGGCTGAGCTTTGAGGTCCCTTCCAACCTAAACCATTCTATGGCTCTATGATTCTATGACTCTATGATAAGGGATGCCCCCAGAACAGTATGGAGGGCTGGGATGAGGTTTGACCAGCTACCTGCTCTAGTGGCAGATATGCCTGCTAATGCCAGGGGTGGTTGGCACTGGATGATCCTTAAGGTCCCTTCCAACCCAAGCCATTCTATGACAGGATCTGCACTTCTCCACTGCTCTGTGTCAGCATCTGGCCTTACACTTGTGCTTCCCTCACTGCAGCTAGGAGATGGAAGAAGTGGAGCTCCCAAGTGCTTGGTGACCATTATGGCTGAAGAATCAAGGCAGTGAATGATATGTCTCCTTCTGAGCCTGAGCACTCTGTTTGGACTGCTGGCAGAAGGTTGTTTCTGGGTGAAGATATTTGCACACCTCAGCATCCCTTGAGCCTTGCTGATCATCTGCTCCCATGGCCTTGGCATGCAAGGGGCTGGGGTGTTTTTAACTGTTGCTGTTCTCAACTGATTTCCTTTTCTTCAGTCAGGCAGGAAAAAAGGATAATAAAGCCCAACCAACACCCTCAAGAATAAAACCAAATCCAAACCAAACTTGGTGCAGCTCAGCTTCTGAATGCCACAGTGGAAGGAGCAAGCTGGGAATATCCATCAGATACTTCTTAGGCTGAAAGTCACTGAAGGGAGGTTCACTGGCAGGTGCTTTGGAGTAGCAAAGGTTCTCAAAGCAGTTGGAGCCACTCCATTAGCAAACTGAAGAAATGGCTGTGCCCCGACAAGGAACAACTCCAATAGGAGACAGCTACTCAGAGTAGCTCTCTACAACTCCCTTTGGAGAGAGGAGGAGACAGCCTTTGGTCCTTGGTGGCAAGAGATGGGACCAGAGGAAATGGTTCCAAGCTGCACCAGGGGAGGTTCAGGCTGGATGTCAGAAAATATTTCTTCGCTGAAAGGGTTCTCAGGCATTGGAATGGGCTGCCCAGGGCAGCAGTGGAGTCACCATCCCTGGGGCTGTTCAAACAGCCTGTGGACCTTGTGCTTATGGACATGGTTTAGTGCTGACTCTTCAGTGCTGGGTCAAAGGTTGGAC
This sequence comes from Eubucco bourcierii, assembly GCA_013396675.1. Classification (NCBI taxonomy): domain Eukaryota; kingdom Metazoa; phylum Chordata; class Aves; order Piciformes; family Ramphastidae; genus Eubucco; species Eubucco bourcierii. The sequence goes on along the minus strand of VWZE01003158.1, from coordinate 47,170 downwards.
TGGATGAGCTTGGAGATCTCTCCCAACCAGATCTATTCTGTGCTGCTGTGAAGGAAACTCAGCCAGGTGGCCAGGGAGGGTGTTGAGCAGGAGCTTTTGACACCTCTCCAACAAAGCAAACTCCTTCTAGAGAGCTAGAGCAAAGTGCTGACAAAAGAAGAAGAAAGGTCTCTCCCAGACAGATCTATTCTGTGAATTTCCAGCTGATCAGCCTCTGTTTTTTTCCAGCAGTGACACACTCCAGCAACCAGATCTGCCCTTTCCTTTGTTACTAAGACCTTTTCCTTCCCCACCTATCCCTCTCCTCTGGTGTTACCCCGAGCACCTAATCCCCACCTCTGCTGTAACCCAGCCGTTGCACTCTTTGGTTTACCCAGGTTAAAACAGAAATAGAAATCCTGAGCTGTGGCAACTCCAAATGTTTTTTCCACTAAAGCTGCTTGGCACCAGTGATTTCCCTCCTGTCTCACCCTTTGGAGCGCTGCCTCCCACTTTATCCACAGTTAGGTTCAGGACGTCAAGATGTCTGAGCCCAAGTGGTTTGAGGGTAAACAGGGCTAGCAGGAACACATCTGGACAATGCCTCTATATTTAAATAGTAACTGTATATACTATGGGGACAGACTATTCATGGCCTCTTCGGCCACACGAAGCAATTCAGCCCCCGAGCCCGAGCGCGCGTTTGGGTATTACTCATCTCCTTGACATCTCCGAGAGGAATCCTGCTAGGAAGAGCTGCAGGGGAGCTGCAGCTTGTGTCAAAGGGGGCATAGACCTCAGCCAGATTAACCACAAACCTGCTGGGGTGGGTGGCTTAGACACAGGGCTCTGAAAGGAGAGTAAGATTGGTTTGGCTCCTGCCAACGTCACCCAATAATTCTTGTCACCGGCTGACATGGATGCTGCAGTCTGGGTGGGGACTAAAAAAAAAAAATAAATAACTTCAGATTTATTGAATCCTTTTGTCTCCTCTGATTTTCCAGTTGTGCTTTTGTTCCTCTTCTCTCTCATTGGTATTTCCTTGGCAGCTCATGAGGGATTTCTTTTATGTATTTTTTTTTTTCTTCAATGATTTGAGCTCATTTTTTTTTTTTCTTTTGCGCCAAAAAGAGAAAGGAGAGAGAAGCATTCTGCACAGCTCAGGAAATGTGACATCAGCCCAAAATGCAGACCCAGCTTTTTTTGGGTTTTTGGGTGGTTTTTTTTTTTTTTTCTTTTTTGGCATGCAGGTGGTAAAATGAACTATTCCCAGCCATCTCAGCATCTCCACTGCAAGGAAATTAGAAGCAGAAACTCAAGACGACAGCCCTTGGCAGCTCTATTCAACGGCCTTAGAAATGCCAGCTTGGTAAGGCTGCTAGAGAGGATAATAANNNNGTGGTTGAGAGGGAAAAAAAAAAAAAAAAAAAAAAAAAAAAAGGCCTGATTTTGCCAGGGCTGTGGGTTTCTGCTTCACCACTGAGCAGAAGCTGTGAGTGGTGACTCACACATCGCTTGACACAGTCTGGCACTTGTGGTAGATCGTCAAGCAGGGGAATAGCAGAGCTGCCGCTCTCCCAGCCAGCCCAGCTCCTCAGCTCGGCAGCTCTGGCATGGGAACGGCAGCTCCACGCACAGAGGGGCATGGGAAGCTGGCAGGAAAGGTGGCATTTTCCTCCCCATCTGACAGGCTGCAGAGCATGGGAGCTAGCACACGTCTGACTGCAAAGCCAGGGCTAAGGCTAATGTTTGGAAGAGCGTGTTTCCGCTTCAGTGGTGGGCACTGCCTGGCACTGGGGTCTTGGCAGAGCTGAAGGCTTTGGGAAAGCAAAGTGTGGCCAAAAGCCTTGCAGGGGGATGGCAGGCTGCTGGGGTTTGGGAGGCAGAGCTTTGTGTCCAAAAACCTCAGCTCTTCTCCTTGATGTCAGATAGTAGTGAGGGATTCTTTGCAGTGAAGGTGGGGAGACGCTGGCATAGGCTGCCTGAGGAGGCTGTGGGTGCCCCCTCCAAGGAGGTGTTTGAGGAGACCTTGGAGTGGCCTTGCAGGATCTGAAGGGGACTACAGGAAGGCTGGGGAGGGACTATTGACAAGGTCTGGGAATGCCAGGATAAGGGGCAATGGGTTTGAAGTGGCAGAGGGGAGATTGAAAGTGGATGTGAGGAGGAAGCTGTTTGCAGTGAGGGTGGTGAGACACTGGCACAGGTTGCCCAGGGAGGTTGTGGAGCACAGAAGCACCCAACGTGATCTTTGACCACGTTGGGTGCTTCTGTGCTCCACAACCTCCCTGCAGGTCTTCTGTGCCCCACAACCTCCCTGGAGGTGTTCAAGGCCAGGTTGGAGGAGTCCTTGAGTGACCTGTCCTAGTGGGAGGTGTCCCTGCCTATGCCAAGGGGTTGGTATTAGAAGATTTCTTCCAACCCAACCCATTCTATGGTTCTGTGATGGGCAGAATAATTTCTGCCACTGCAGTTTATGCCAGGTGACATTGTGTGGCCTGGGTGAATGCAGGGAGAGCTGGGGGGAAAAGTCATCAGGTCTGGTCTTAAAACCTTTGCCTCTGTGCTTTTCTCATGTTTTCATGCTTTGATCAGTTTGGCTCAAGCTCTTCATAAAATCACAGAATGGGAAGGTTGGAAGGGACCTCAAGGATCATCCAGTCCCAACCCCCTGCCATAGGCAGGGACACCTCCCACTAGCACAGGTCACTCAAGGCCTCATCCAACCTGGCCTTGAACACCTCCAGGGATGGGGCTGGTCCCTTTGGCTCTTTCAGCTTTGTTTGATTGTTTTCACTTGATCTGCAGTCCTTTGTACTTCTGCTTTTTATTGCCAGCTGTAGCTGTGATCCCCTCCTTTAGGATGAACCTGGTGGTGACCGTTGCTGTTTATTTTCCAGAGGCCCTCTTTGGAAATGTTCTTCTCCTCCTCCACACCGAGGCCAGGTTCATGGATGGAGAAAAGAGCTGAAGGAAAAACAACAACAACAACAACAACTAAACAAACAAACGAACAAAAAAAACCCCTAACAAATCAAAGAGTACAAGAAAATGAAGAGCCTGGCTCTTGGCTCCCACACACGGGAGGAGGCTCGAGAGCCAGGTAGAGCCTTCTTGCATTGAGTCCTTAAAAGCCTCATTGTGATGCCTTTGCAAGAACGTATTTATTTTGTTTCCCGAGCCGTGTGAGCAGGGCATTGTACCCGCTGGCTTAAGGCGGCTCTGTGCTGCTCGCAGAACTGTGAACTCCCTCCTCTGTCAGGCTGATGTGAAAGGATCCCATTCATCTGGGCGCTGCCGCCCGGTGGGGTCTGCTTAGCATTCATCCCCAAGTGCCACAGAGCTCCCACCGCTCGGGCCGCCCCTTCCCCTTCCTCGCCGCCCCCTCCAGCGCCGGCGGCCAAGAGCGGGGAGCCGCTGCCGGGCGGCCGGGGCCGGGCTGCTGCCGGCCGCTCATCGCCATGCAGCCGCCGTTCGCCCCACTGCCCTACTTCGCACCGGCAGAGGCTCGCCGGCCCCGCCGGCTGCCGGAGACGTGCGGCACGGCAGATGCGAGGGGCGGGGGCAGGCCGGGAGGGCAGCTGAGGCTGACGGCATCGGGACGGCAGCGTCCCGGGCGCGGAGGGTCGGGAGCGCTGCGCGGCCGTGAGCGCAACCAGGGATGGAGGCGTCGGAGCGGCCAGAGACCGAGTGGCGGAAGCGCAGAAAACAGCCGCCTGGAAGGGACGTCCAAGCTCATCCAGTCCAGCCCTCGAAGGGTCAGCGCTAAGTCCTGTCCCTAAGCACCAGGACCCCAGCGCTGCCAGGGGCAGACCATCACAGTGCTTGAGAACCCTTTCAGTGAAGAAGTATTTCCTGACATCCAGCCCGAAGCTCCCCTGGGGCAGCTTGAAATCACAGAATGGTAAGGTTGGAAGGGACCTCAAGGATCATGTAGTTCCAACCCCCTGCCTCTGGTCCCATCTCTTGCCACCACGGAGAAGAGGAGCTGCAGAGGGCAATGAGGTCCCTCCTCAGCCTCCTATTCTCCAGCCTGAACAACCCCAGCTCCCTAAACGGGGAGGGATGGGAAGAAGTGAAGCAGTCTGGTGCTGCAGAAGTGTGCAAGGCAGCAAGGGCTTGCCCAATTTCTGCATCCTTCTGTCTTTGCTTTAATGGTGGCTAAGCTGCTGGGTTTTGTTTGTGGTTTGGATAGAATCATAGAATCACAGAATGGGAAGGTTGGAAGGGACTTCAAGGATCATCCAGTTCCAACTCCCTGCCACAGGCAGGGACACCTCCCACTAGTACAGGTCACTTAAGGCCATGCACAGCCTCTGCTCTCTGTTACTGCTCACCATCATCTTCTTGTGGAAACACCTAGGTAAATGCATTTGAGAAGGGTAAATGCAATATGAGAATAAAAGCAGTGCAACAAGAGGAGTTCTGAGTGTTTTGCAGCCTTGGGTTGGTTACAGTTACCACGTACTGTACATTGGTATATTCATGGGGCACATGGTATCATTTGGTACATAAGGCAGCTGCACTTGTTACATATCTTTTAGCAACACCACTAACTTAGCAACACTGTTGCAGAACTTGTTGCTGCAAATTGCATTCACAACTATTATTTTAAGGTATTTACTTCATTTTGAGACAGTTCCAAATCCGTGTTTTATTAGCCCTGAAGGGTGAAGTATGATACAAACACATCTGTTGACTGAAACTGTTTTTGTTTTTTTTGGTTTTTT
>VWZE01003158.1:18575-28626 GCA_013396675.1 Eubucco bourcierii | reverse complement strand
GAAGGCTCCAGGAAGACCTAACAGCATCCTGCCAGTGCCTGAGTGGCTATGCTAAGGATGGAGAGAGACTGTTTGCAAAGGCCTGCAGTAATAGGATGAGGGAAATGGTTGCAAACTAGAGCAGAGCAGATTTAGTTTGGATGTTAGGAACAAGTTCTGCACCATCAGGGCAGCAGAACACTGCAACAGATTGCCCAGGGAGGTAGTTGAGGCCCCATCCCTGAAGGTATTTGAGGTGAGCCTCAACAGGGCTCTGGGCAACCTGATCTAGCTGAGGATGTCCCTGTGACTGAAGAGGGCAGCTGGACTGGATGTTCTTTGGAGATCCCTTCCAACCCAGACCACTCTGTGATCTTTTTCTTCTTCCACTGCCTCTCCCCTCCACTGGATGGTGCAGGCCTCCTAGATGCTGCCTCTCACCTGCTCATTTTCCTCCTGCTGGGCCCTGAGCAGCCATGGGTATCCAGGTTGCCTTTGTGGAGGAAAACTTTCCATTAGCATACAGCCAAGAGCATCAGCCTGAGAAGCAGCTGGCATGCCTTTACTCCAGGGCACACCAAGGACATGAGGGTGTCCCACAACACGTGCAGAAAGTCCTTAAATTAGACCAGAAGTGGTGGAGAGCCTGGGCTGGAACTCAGCAGCTGAGAGCTCTCTGCACACAGAGCGTGGAGAAGGTGATGTCTGCTTTGAGAAAGCCACTGCCCTACATCAGCAGGGAAAGACCAGATCCTCATGTGGGTCTCAGTGCAGCTCTCAGGCATGGCCAGGGCTGGGCTGTGTAGCTCTCCTGAAACGCTTCGATCCTAGGAATGCAGCAGGACAGTGCTGCTGTCTCCTCCTCAGCGTTTCAGAGGAGCTGATCCTGAGGCCAAAGCAAGCCAAGGATTGCTATCAATGCTTGCACCGAGTGCTAGGGCAGGGACAGCACAGAGCTGCAGGGCAAGGAGGCTGGGACAGGGCAGACTGCCCAGCCTGTGGGTCTGTGGGGTAGTGAAGTGCTGGAAGGAGGGGTGAAGGCTGGAGAGATCACCCCTGAGTGCGTGGACATGGCACAGAGCTGGAGTTTCCACTCAGAAGTCCTCCCAAGGTGAGAATCTTGGCAGAGCTTCGTGGCTCCCATGGTAACCTGTGGAGGATGGAGCCAGGATGTCTGGGGGAAGCAGATGGCAGTGGCATGGCTCAGAGTTGCTGTAGCTGTTCCCTGGTCCATGTGAACTGGAAGCCTCTGCCACAGCACAGCGTGCAGAGAGACGCCGCAGCCTTTGCCAGGACCACCTGCCCCTGGGCCATGGGGGGCTGGCATGGGTAAGCTCTGCCCTGGGTGCTACCCTGCTCCCAGCATCGCCTTTGAGACCTGCTCACAGAGCTCACCAGCACGAAAAACCCCAGACAAACACAGCCCTGAGACTAGCAGAGACCTTCTGGCAGCTCCACGCACACTCAAAGGTCAGCACTTCCCTGCTTCTCCTGGCCACATAGTGTGGGACTGACAGGAAGCAAAGCAGCAGGACCAAAAGTAGAGGTATCAAAGCTCAGCTCCTCTCCTGCTCAGTGGATGGCTCTGAAACATTTATCCACCCAACATCTGCCTAAATATCCTGCCCTCAGACCTTCAGCTTGCTGCCCTTGGTGGTTCTGAAGCCTTGCTGCCACTGCTAGCAGATGCTTCCCTGAGCCGTCAGACAAGAACTCTGTCCCTGGCCCACAGGAAACTGTGCAACAGAGGTAGGAGTGAGATACAGCCAGGATAATTTTCCTTGCTGCAGGGGTAGTGAGCAAGGCACCAGGGATGTCAGGAGGAAGGGAACCCAGCAGGATCACCCTTCCTGCAGACACAGCTGTGCTGCTGGCACCTGGCAGCCACCTCTCTGCCGTGTGAACCGAACACACTCTTCTGAAATCTCAGTCTGGGAGACTTTTTTTTCCTCCTGCTTCCCCCAGCAGATAGGGCCAGAAGGAGATTGTCCCTATCTGAGGCAGGAAGCACAGTGTGGCCATGACACAAGCAGACAGCCTGCACTAACTGCCCAGCACACAGTGACTGCTGTCGCCTGTCTCCAGGCAGGGCTGCTGCTCAGGAGGACATCAGCACACGATAGCAAGCTCAGGTTCCTCTTCTCCAGGAGGATCTGAGTCTCACCTCTTCAGAAGGCCTGCTCAGGCACAGCTTGCTTCTGGACAGCCAGAGTGCTGGGAGGCTTGGCTGGCTGCAGACAGTGAGTGGCTGAGGCATGGGCCCGAGGGACTGTGCCCAGGGAATCACAGAATCTCAGGGGCTGGAAGGGACTTCAAAAGATCACCCAGTCCAACCCCCTCCCCTTCCAACCACCAGAGCAGGATCGAGGTCATAGACACTTCTGCTTTCCCCAGCCTTGAGATGATGGGACACAGCTGGAACCAGTCCTCTCCATGTGTACTGAGGCTTTGGAAATGAGCAATCCTTTGGGACTGCCGCTTTAGTAGTGGCAAGCCCTGCCCCGAGCTTCAGTCCTGCCCCGGGCTTCAGTCCTGCTCCGGGCTTGAGGCCTGCCCCGGGCTTCAGTCCTGCTCCGGGCTTCAGTCCTGCCCCAGGCTTGAGGCCTGCCCCAGGCTTCAGTCCTGTCCCGGGCTTCAGTCCTGCTCCGGGCTTCAGTCCTGCCCCGGGCTTCAGTCCTGCTCCGGGCTTGAGGCCTGCCCCGGGCTTCAGTCCTGCTCCGGGCTTCAGTCCTGCCCCAGGCTTCAGTCCTGCTCCGGGCTTCAGTCCTGCCCCGGGCTTCAGTTCTGCCCTGGGCTTCAGTCCTGCCCCGGGCTTCAGTCCTGCCCCGGGCTTCAGTCCTGCCCCGGGCTTCAGTCCTGCCCCGGGCTTCAGTCCTGCCCCGGGCTTCAGTCCTGCTCCGGGCTTCAGTCCTGCCCCGGGCTTCAGTCCTGCTCCGGGCTTCAGTCCTGCCCCGGGCTTCAGTCCTGCTCCGGGCTTCAGCCCTGCCCCAGGCTTGAGGCCTGCCCCAGGATTCAGCCCTGCCCTGGGCTTCAGTCCTGCCCCGGGCTTCAGTCCTGCTCCGGGCTTCAGCCCTGCCCCAGGCTTGAGGCCTGCCCCAGGATTCAGCCCTGCCCTGGGCTTCAGTCCTGCCCCGGGCTTCAGTCCTGCTCCGGGCTTCAGCCCTGCCCCAGGCTTGAGGCCTGCCCCAGGATTCAGCCCTGCCCTGGGCTTCAGTCCTGCCCCGGGCTTCAGTCCTGCTCCGGGCTTCAGCCCTGCCCCAGGCTTGAGGCCTGCCCCAGGATTCAGCCCTGCCCTGGGCTTCAGTCCTGCCCCGGGCTTCAGTCCTGCTCCGGGCTTCAGCCCTGCCCCAGGCTTGAGGCCTGCCCCAGGATTCAGCCCTGCCCTGGGCTTCAGTCCTGCCCCGGGCTTCAGTCCTGCTCCGGGCTTCAGCCCTGCCCCAGGCTTGAGGCCTGCCCCAGGATTCAGCCCTGCCCTGGGCTTCAGTCCTGCCCCGGGCTTCAGTCCTGCTCCGGGCTTCAGCCCTGCCCCAGGCTTGAGGCCTGCCCTGGGCTTCAGTCCTGCTCCGGGCTTCAGCCCTGCCCCGGGCTTGAGGCCTGCCCCAGGATTCAGCCCTGCCCTGGGCTTGAGGCCTGCCCCGGGCTTCAGCCCTGCCCGCTCGTTGTCCTGCAGCTGGTTAAGTGGTGAGAGGAGCCTGCAGTGTGAGCACAACCTTGTGCTGGCCTCAGGGAAGGAATCAGAGGAGCTTGCATTGCTGGGACACACAGAGCATGCTGTGGTAGGGTGTAAAGCCCAGGCTCCAGCTCATCCCAGAGCTCAGCCAGCCCAGCAGAAGCCTTCTGGATGACAGAAGGAGCTCTCAGCTCTTCTCCTGACTATGGCTTTTGTGAGTCAAGTTGTGTTTGCATAAACTGGACCTGGTTGCTAGCTGCAAGTTTTCCTGCCCATAGCCACCACACCTTTTTCAGGCTGCTAGCAGCACCACAGCAGTAATTATTGGTGGCTACTCCAGCTCTGCCTTCCTGTGGGCACATCCTGGAGGGAGCAGCCAGTGCATGATAACCACCAGGGAATAAAATGATTTGGGCAATTTTTCTTCCTTTGACAGCACTTAAACTAAAAGATATTCCAGTCAGAGAAATTACTGGCAGGATGGGCATGGAAAGAGTGATTTCTTTCTTTCTTTTTTTTCAAAGCAAATATTGGAGAGGGTGTTTGGAGTGAGAGATGGAGAAAGAAATGTGACCTGTGTCCCATCACAGCAAGGGATGCAGCTTTGATACCGGGGATGACCTAGAGTCAGACACGCAGGGAAGGAAGGAGTTCAGGAACTCATTTCCAATCAGCACACAGTTTGCAGAGGACTGCAGGTTTGATTTCCAGCAGTGGGCAAAGGAAAAAGGAAAAAGTCTTTAGTTAAGCCACTGGCTGGCAGGTTTCTCATCATCTCCACTGAGTGAGAGGCAGTTGATGAGGGACAGGGATCTGGAGAGGGTCCAAGGGAGGGCTGGGAGAATGCTGAAGGGACTGAGCACTGCCTGGTGAGGGGAGGCTGAGGGACCTGGGGCTGCTTAGTCTGCAGAAGACTGAGAGGAGATCTAATCAATGTTTCTGAATCTCTGAGGGCTGGGGGTCAGGAGGGGGGGACAGGCTCTGCTCACTGCTGCCTGGGATAGGACAAGGAGCAGTGGATGGAAGCTGCAGCACAGGAGGTTGCAGCTCAACACAAGGGGCAACTTCTTGCCTGGAAGGGTCCCAGAGCCCTGGCACAGGCTGCCCAGAGAGGTTGTGGAGTCTCCTTCTTTGGAGCCTTTGCAGGCCTGTCTGGATGTGTTCTGTGTGCCCTGAGCTGGATTGTCTGGTCCTGCTCTGGCAGGGGGCTTGGACTGGAGGATCTCTTTGGGTCCCTTCCAACCCCTGAGATCCTGTGAGCCTGTGTGGTTGCCACCATGCCTTATCCAGAGGGTGAGTGTGCCAGGCTCTGCTGAAGGTCTGCTCTTATTCACTACCTGAAGCCTCCATGAAGAGCTTGTGGAGTGCTGGATGGAAAGTTGCCTTTGCAACTTCCATGGCACAGCCAGGGATCTACAGGAGCCTTTGAGCAAGACCACAGCATGGACCTTACAGAAGGGTTGTCGATCTTCAGGGCCTCCTGTTGCACTGAAACACAAAGTTTCAGGTGTTCAGAGCCTGTTGCCCTTCTTATGCATCTCCAATCCACCTGCCAGACCTTCCCTGTGGTACACAACTGCCTCTGGAGGGCTGGCACCTCACCGGCACATCGTCGGGAAGCACAGTTGCCAGAGGGCTGAGTGCTGGGAAGGGTGAGACTGCCTCGCAGAGGAGGATAAAAGACACGCTGGACATGGGTGCCTGCTGGAAAAGAACTGTCAGGGCAACAAAAGAAAATCCAGATGTGCTGCAGCAGGCTAATTGGAGACAGCCACACCTGATTCCTAGCAGCTTAGCATTTCTCTTGCTCTTTCCTGCCTGAGGATTTTCTCTTTGCTGGCATGTCTTTAGGAGAAAACACTCTGCTTGCTTGGCACTGGACTGCCTTTCAGAGGTACTGCTTTTATTACTGTACCTTCGGCAAGATTGCCTAATAAGAAACTTGAGACCTTCCAGCTCAGCTGGAGTTCTGCCGTGGACTTCTGCGAGGCCACAGTCCTGGCTTAATCCAGAGGGCTGAGAACAGGGCTAGAAGGCAGTGGCAGCAGCAGCTCTCTCCAGACGCTCTCCTGTGCTGCAGAGGCTGCAGTTAACAGCAGTGCAGAGTTGCCTTCGTAGTTGTTATCAGCCCCTTTGTAAATCAGGAGAGGGTTGGAGGACCTCCAAGGCACTCACATGATGCAGGGTTCACCTGAAAGCCTCCTGGAAAAGGGCAGTAAACAGAGGAAAGCCTCTCTGGGGTGGGAATCTCACCTAACAGGCAGGCAGCCACCCCCCTGCTCATGCAGAGGAAAGAGTTTTGCTCCCAGTTTGTTTTAATGAGGCAGGTCCGGAGGGGTTTCAGTTAAGTATCTACCAGCCTGCTAAATGGTCTCTCTCCAGCTCTGCTGTAGGCTCCTTTCAAATGCTGGAAGGCTGCTTTGAGATCTCCAGGAGCCTTCTTTTCTCCAGGCTATCACAGGATGTCAGGGGTTGGAAGGGACCCAAAGAGATCATCCAGTCCAAGCTCCCTGCCACAGCAGGACCAGACAATCCAGCTCAGGACACACAGAACACATCCAGACAGGCCTGCAAAGGCTCCACAGAAGGAGACTCCACAACCTCTCTGGGCAGCCTGTGCCAGGGCTCTGGGACCCTCACAGGCAAGAAGTTGCCCCTTGTGTTGAGCTGGACCCTGCTGTGCTGCAGCTTCCATCCACTGCTCCTTGTCCTATCCCAGACAGCAGTGAGCAGAGCCTGTCCCCCCCGCCTCCTGACCCCCAGCCCTCAGAGATTTAGAAACATTTCTTGGATCCCCTCTCAGCCTTCTCCTCTCCAGACTAAGCAGCCCCAGGTCCCTCAGCCTCTCCTCCCCAGGCAGTGCTCAGTCCCCTCAGCATCCTCCCAGCCCTCCCTTGGACCCTCTCCAGCAGATCCCTGTCCCTGTTAAACTGGGGAGCCCCAACCTGAAGGCTGTGCAGACAAACTCCCCCTTGAGCTGAGGCAGAGAGAGACCCAGGCCTGCAGAGCCCATGGCTCCTCACCTTCCCCACAACCTGCTTTTCACCATTAAATAACCCCCAGCCCTGCTGCCTGGCTGTTGCCTGCAGGAGGAAGCTCATTTCCAGCAGGACAAGCCCAGGGTGAAGTGGCTTTCAGCACTCCCAGCACAAACCCAGGGAGCTGAATTGATTTCAGACATTTCTGGAATTCCAACTGTTTCATGGAGCAGCTGTGCCCTGCCACAGGTGCTAACAGACTGTGAGGAGCCAGCTGATAGCCCAGCACTGAAAGGAACAGAGGAAAGGCCAAGGCCAGGCTGGCCCCAGCCCCACGCTGGCTGCAGCCTCCTGCACATTTTATTGCCACCCTTAGGGCTTCTGCCACATCCCCCCCAAACGCTGATGGAGACCCAGGAGCAACAGACAATCTTTGTCCCCATTGCCAAGCTTGCTCTCGGGGCCACCTGAGCCCAGAGAAGATGCTGGCCAGGCAAACCCACTGGCAGGATGTGCTGGGGCCAGAGCTGCCTGTCTGTGGCAGCAGGCACCTCAGCTTGGTGCAGCCCATCAGAGGAGACATTGCTCTGAGGGGCTGAAGAGCAAAAAAAGAGACAGATCAGTCCCCTTCAAGGTCTTCAGTGGTGTAATGAGAGTGCCTGTGTCCTGCATGCCAGGGAGGTCTGGGGGAGGGGAAGGAGAGGGTGAAAGTGAATTAAATGGCCCTTTCAGGAGCAGAGAGAGCACTTAATCCTCTCTAGTCCATTTAGTGCAGATGCTCTTGAAGCCTCCCTGCCATGATAGCCAGCAGAGCTCAGCCCACATTGTCTTCTGCAGGCTCCAAGCAATCCCAGGAAAGAGCTGAGCTGGAGGAGAGGAGCAGGGCAGGAGGAGAAGGGCTTGAGAAATGGCCATCAGCTTAGACACACAGGATAAATCATAGAATCAGAGAATGGCAGGGGCTGGAGGAGACCTCCAAAGCTCATCTGGTGCAGCCCCCCTGCCAGAGCAGCATCACCCAGAGCAGACCACACTGGAACACATCCAGATGGCTCTTGAATATCTCCAGAGAGGGAGACTCCACAACTCCCCTGGGCAGCCTGTGCCAGGGCTCTGTCACCCTCACAGGGAAAAAATTCTTCCTCAGGTTCACATGGAACCTCCTGTGCCTCAGCTTCCACCCAGTGCCCCTTGTCCTGTCACTGGGCATCACCCAGCAGAGCCTGGCTCCAGCCTCCTGCCACTCACCCTGCACATATTGATAACCATTGCTGAGGTCATCCCTTAGCCTCCTCCTCTCCAAGCTCCAAGCCCCAGCTCCCTCAGGCTCTCCTCATAGGGAAGATGTTCAATTTCCTTCAGCATCTTTGTGGCTCTGTGCTGGGCTCTCTCAAGCAGCTCTCTCAAGAAGCTGGGAGCATGGCACAGGAGCAGGTGGGCAGGGGGCACTTCACCTCAGGATGAAGCACAGTGTGTATCTCAGCACCCACACACTTCAGTGCCAGGCTCACCCATCCAGGAGCAAGGTCAGCTACAAGGTGAAGTGAGCTGGTGGGGGAGCATATGGCTGGGAATTGAAAACCTTTATATCTGAGTCAGCTCCACGTGGGCTGATACCAAAAGGGACCAAAGCCTGCAAGGCTGGGTCAGGGAACAGCCCCAACCCAAGCAGAAGGAAGAAACAGACACTCGTGTTGCATGGCCAGGGCACAGTCAGGGCTCTGGGCAATGCCAGCAGGGAGGAAGCTACAGCTGCTGGCAGATCTTCAGAGAGGCAGCAAAACCCTCTGCTCACCACTGCTGTGCTTCCTGACCACACCTGCACAGCATCCTCCACTCAGGCCACTTGCCTCGTGCTGTAAATATTTAGGATGCTCTGGCACCTCTCAATGCAGAGACATAGAAGCAGGAGGAAGATCCCAGGGGCACAGCCTGGCACACTGCAAACCTGAGCCATGCCCACAGCCTTGCCCAGCTCTGCTGGTCCTTGTTGTTCCCTAGATGCATGGGCACCCTGCTCACAGCAGCTGTGCCTCTGAGCATCTCTGGCTCTCAGTACTCACTCTTGTACCTTTTTTTGCCAGCAGTGCTTTGGTGGTGCAGGTCTCTGCCACAACCACTGCCCCAGAATCTCAAAAGTCAGAAAGTGATGAGAAAAGCACTAAGGAGTTGCTGGTAGAGCAGCACAAGGCCTAAGAGGCACCTCTGAAAGACACAGAAACTCCATGGGAGTTTCACTCCAGCATCTCCCTCAGAAAACATTCTCTCAGCTCAAACAACACTTGTCTAGGAGGAAAAAAAAAGGATCCCCAAGTGCTTCTGCTCTGATGGGACTGCAGAAGGGCAGGCAGCTAAAACCAACTCAGAGGGAAGAAGCCTGACTAGCAGGCTCAGGTGAGGAGAAGAGCCCAGCCCTGCTGGGGCACCCTGAGCTCCCACACACTCACCCAAAGCAGCACCAGAGAGGCAGCTCCTGCTTTATACAGGGCAGAAGCTGCTGTGGGGCCAGCACAGAATCTCAGGAGCTGGGCTACCTAAGATCAGGTTTGCCAAAGCCCTCTTCCTTTTCTTAGGTGATGGAGGAAGGACGAGCAATAATCTCTGCACAGGCAGCAGCAGCTGTAGAGTGAGGGGAAATTGTGCTGAAGTGCTGCAGAGATGATGGTGGGGATGAGGGATACCTAAAAATAAAAAGCCTTTGGATTAGAAGGACTTGAAAGCAAGCTATTGCTTAAACAGCTGGTAGCTGCAGCCTGGGGTCAGCAACGCCTTCTACCTGAGGCTGTGTGAACCAAGAGCATTAATTGAGCCTCCTGGGCATGTAAGCCTCTTATCTACTTAATACACAGAGCTTCGTTTGAGCTGGGGGGGGGAAAAGAGAGAGAGATTATTAGCTACTTTTAATGACCAGCAGTAGGGTGTGCATGCTCACCTGCTCTTTGCTGCAAGGTGCTGCCTCCTCCCTCTGCCTTCTCTTTAAATCTATTAGTGCTTAGGAGAGGAGCCAGGCTTCAAAAGGGATGGAGGGGTCAGAGGAAGGGAGATGGCTCTTCTTCATCATTCAGGAGCTGGGGGTGTTCTCAAAGCTTCTGCTTGGCTCCTTAATCACAGAATCACAGAATCATAGCACCACAGAATCACAGAATCATAGCACCACAGAATCACAGAATCATAGCACCACAGAATCACAAAATCACAGAATCATAGAATCACAGCATCGCAGCATCACAAAATCACAGAATCATAGAAACACAGAATCATAGCATCACAGAATCACATAATCAGAGAATGCCAGGGGCTGGAGGAGACCTCCAAAGCTCATCTGGTGCAGCCCCCCTGCCAGAGCAGCATCACCCAGAGCAGACCACACTGGCACACATCCAGATGGCTCTTGAATATCTTCAGAGAGGGAGACTCCACAGCC
>VWZE01003158.1:0-17834 GCA_013396675.1 Eubucco bourcierii | reverse complement strand
GTGGCTCTGTGCTGGACTCTCTCCAGCAGTTCTATGTCCCTCTTGAACTGGGAGGCCCAGAACTGGACACAGGACTCCAGATGTGGCCTCAGCAGGGCAGAGTAGAGGGGCAGGAGAACCTCTCTCAACCTACTAACCACAGCCCTTCTAACCCACCCCAGAATGGCATTGCCCCTCCTGGGCACCAGAGCACATTGCTGGCTCATGGGCACCCTCCCATCCACCAGAACTCCCAAGTCCCTCTCCCCTTCACTGCTCTCCAGCAGCTCAGTCCCCAACCTATCCTGCTCCCTGGGGTTATTCTTCCCCAGGTGCCAGACTCCACACTTTCCCCTGTTGAACTTCATTCCATTTCTCCCTGCCCACCCCTCCAGCCTGTCCAAGTCTGGCTGAATGGCAGTGCACCTCTCCAGTGTGCCAGCCACTCCACCCAGCTTGGTGCTTCTGCAGGTGCTTCTCCGCTCTGGCATCACAAAGCTCTCCCTGCCCTCCTGCCTTGCCTAGGTGAGTCCCTCTTCAGCGAGGCTGCCTCCAAAAGCCCTTTCCCCTCCTCATCTTGCTGTGCCCATGTTCTGTGTCCTCTTCTTATGAGACAGTTGGAGCTCTGCAGCCTGGAGAAGAGAAGGCTTCCAGGAGACCTTAGAGTAGCTTTCCAATATCTGAAGGGGGCTCCAGGAAGGCTGGGGAGGGACTACTGACAAGGGCTTGGAATGCCAGGACAAGGGGAATGGGTTTGAAGTGGCAGAGGGGAGATTGAAAGTGGATGTGAGGAGGAAGTTGTTTGCAGTGAGGGTGGTGAGACACTGGCACAGGCTGANAAGTCCCTCTCCCCTTCACTGCTCTCCAGCAGCTCAGTCCCCAACCTATCCTGCTCCCTGGGGTTATTCTTCCCCAGGTGCCAGACTCCACACTTTCCCCTGTTGAACTTCATTCCATTTCTCCCTGCCCACCCCTCCAGCCTGTCCAAGTCTGGCTGAATGGCAGTGCACCTCTCCAGTGTGCCAGCCACTCCACCCAGCTTGGTGCTTCTGCAGGTGCTTCTCCACTCTGGCATCACAAAGCTCTCCCTGCCCTCCTGCCTTGCCTAGGTGAGTCCCTCTTCAGCGAGGCTGCCTCCAAAAGCCCTTTCCCCTCCTCATCTTGCTGTGCCCATGTTCTGTGTCCTCTTCTTATGAGACAGTTGGAGCTCTGCAGCCTGGAGAAGAGAAGGCTTCCAGGAGACCTTAGAGTAGCTTTCCAATATCTGAAGGGGGCTCCAGGAAGGCTGGGGAGGGACTACTGACAAGGGCTTGGAATGCCAGGACAAGGGGAATGGGTTTGAAGTGGCAGAGGGGAGATTGAAAGTGGATGTGAGGAGGAAGTTGTTTGCAGTGAGGGTGGTGAGACACTGGCACAGGCTGAGGGTGGTGAGACACTGGCACAGGTTGTCCAGGGAGGTTGTGAAGCACAGAAGCACCCAACGTGATCTTTGATCACGTTGGGTGCTTCTGTGCTCCACAACCTCCCTGCAGGTCTTCTGTGCTCCACAACCTCCCTGCAGGTGTTCAGGACCAGGTTGGAGGAGGCCTTGAGTGACCTGTGCTAGTGGGAAGTGTCCCTGCCTATGGCAGGGGGTTGGAACTAGCTGATCCTTGAGGTCCCTTCCAACCTTACCATTCTATGGTCCTAGGTGCACATCAGAAGGGCAGGGTGGATGTGGCACAGCTCCTGGCTGGGCACAGAGACCTTGAAGATGAGCACAGTGGGGTGAAGGCTACACTTTGGGTAATTTCAATGTATCTTGCAGCCTGTGAAAGAGCCTCTGTAAGACTCAGGTTCCTGCACTGGAGAGCAGTGGACACTGCTCTAGGTTGTACTCATGGCTTGGTGCCCCAAGTGCACTTGGGGATGGGGGATTTGGTGTTGGGGGCTGGACACTGCTCTAGGTTGTACTCATGGCTTGGTGCCCCAAGTGCACTTGGGGATGGGGGATTTGGTGTTGGGGGCTGGCTGGGAGCTACCCACAGGTTTGCTCCGTGCTCTCTAGGGGACACAAAAAGCCAAGCAGTGTGAAATCAGCACCACACAGATGCCAGCACCGAGCTGCCCTTTTCTTCTGGCTGCCAACAGAGCAGGGGGGATGTGCTGCTTCACCAGCCCCAAGGGCCATGTGCCTGGGGGAGGAAACCGATAAGGAAAAGCCTATCTGAAGGAGCAGATTAAAGCTCCCTGGCCTGGAGTTTCCCAAGGCAGACTGTCACCAGCAAAGGGGCTCTCAGGGCTCCTGCCTTTCCTCCCAGTGCCAGCCTTGTCCCTCACCTTGCTGCTCGTGTGCTTCCTGCTGTGACCCCTGCACTGGATGCTCTCATGATCTGAGGGTGACTTCCACTGGCTGCTGCTTTGTCTTTAAGGCCTCAGAGAGCTGTGTTTGTTTTTCAGATTTCCTTTCCTGATAGTTTTTTGAAAGACAGATGTCCTCTGCCTCCACTGCCTTTGAAAGACAGGGCTTTGCCTGCTGCCAGCGGTTGTAAACATCTTTCCTGTTGCAAATGTGCCTTTCAGTTGCTTTTTGGCTCTATGTGGTGTTGCTTTTTTGTTTCTCTTTGGAAGCTGAATCTCATTTACTGCCCTCTTCTCCAGAAGCTGCCAGGGCTGGCCAGTGCTGGGGTGATTTCCTCTCTCCTAAGCTGTTCTTCTTATCTAAATTACACCTGAGCCCATCATTAACCTTAAAGATGCTGTACTTGAGAAGATTCGGGCCAGGATGATGGTTTGAGAGTGCTGCAGCACTTTCTCCTTGCCCTCCTGTTGCATTGGGACCTGGGGGCTGATTGGGACCCTCAGCCGTGGGGATCCAGCAGTGCTCTGTGGCTCAGCCAAAGTGATTTCTAAGTGAGGGGAAGCTGAGACACTGGAGCACAGCAAGTCCCATGAGACTTTTATGATCACACTCAAGGCTCTCTGTTCAACACAAGGCTTTGGTCAGCCCCTCTCACTGCAGAGAACTAGCACACCATAAAGCTGGTCAGGTTGGATGAGGCCTTGAGTGACCTGTACTAGTGGGAGGTGTCCCTGCCTGTGGCAGGGGGTTGGAACTGGCTGAGCTTTGAAGTCCCTTCCAACCTTACCATTCTATGATTCTATGATGGGAGCTAGAGGCAGGAGAAGGCTCCTTGCAGCTCTGTTTCCTGGCCTCAGTTCTACTCAAAAAGACTGTAGCCTTCTAATATCTGAAGGGGGCCTACAGGAAGGCTGGGGAGGGACTATTGACAAGGGCTTGCAATGCCCAGGGAGGTTGTGGAGCACAGAAGCACCCAATGTGATCAAAGACCTCCCTGGGCAACCTGTGCCAGTGTCTCACCACCCTCACTGCAAACAGCTTCCTCCTAACATCCACTTTCAATCTCCCCTCTGCCACTTCAAACCCATTGCCCCTTGTCCTGGCATTGCAAGCCCCTGTCAGCAGCCCCTCCCCAGCCTTTCATGCATGTGTTTGTTTTGGGTTTGGTTTTGGTTTTAGTTTTGGTTTTGTTCATTTTCATTTGTTTATTTGTTTGTTTAGTTTAGTTCAGTTTTGTTTAGTTTTGTTTTCAATCATTAAAAACTCAACCCAACAAAGCCCAAGAGCTGGAGCTACAACAGCAGCTTGAGGAACCAAGCTGATGGAGTTTTCCGAGAAGGCTCCCAAGATGCACAATAGCAGCATCTGTCCCCTCGCCCGGCGCCTTGGAAGGCTCTCAGGCCGCAGAGCAGAGCTGGCGTCAGGCGGCTGCAGCCCCTGTCTCCACGCTGCCCTCTCCCCCAGCATCCTTGCCGCCTTCTCTCCCCCGCAGACCGCGGCCGCCGCCGCGCACCCAGCCGCGACCCCCTGCCCGAGGCTCCTCCTCCGCCACGGACTCCGCCGCTCTGCAGCAGCCGAGCATCCCCGGCAGGAGCGGAGGTTTGGCCCCGGGAACAACCGTCCTCTGTGCTGCCCATGAAAGGAAGTTTCATAGAGCTCCGGCTCTGAACAGCCTCTCCTCAGCGCGGCCGAGCCGGGCAGCCCCGCTCCCGGGCACCGGCGAGCTGCACACACACGCGGTGTCTCGGTCCGTGAGTGTCTTGCAGCCTCGGGGGATGCGAGCGGACGGGATTCATCCCCGTCCTGCCCTGAAGGCTGTGCTGGGGCTGAGGGGTGGCTGGCTGCATCCCTGCGAGGGACTGAGCGTGTGGGAGCCCGGCAAAGCCCACGGGCTGCTGCTCTGATTCCCCTGCACGGAGCCTCGGGAGGGTCCCCTGAGGGGAGGCAGTGGTGGCCTGAGATGGGGAAGGCGTTTAGAGGCAGTCCGAGGGAAAGTCCCACCCCTTAAACCCATTCCCCATCAGCTGCTGCTTCTTTGCACACACCTACAGCTCCTATCCCCTCCTGGGGGGCTTGGAGCTTGCCTGGTGCCAACAGGAGCTCTTGGAGGAGATGGAGCCCACTTGTGTCAAGCATTTCCCACCTCCCAGGACAAGTGGTGGTGGTCAGCCCAAGATGGGCCAAGCTGCAGCCCATGGTCATCCTCTCAGTGAGGGCATCAGTGCTGGCAGAGGCACAGAAGTGGCTGTGACACAGGGAAGCAAACTGGGGCTCAAGTTTAGCCCACTCTGCCCTGGCTGGCATCCGTGTGGGACAGTCTGAAGCAGGGAGGGCTTGGAGATGAAGGAGGAGACAGCTTTCTGGATGCTCCCCTCTTATCTTTGTGCCCTTATTCCTCCAGCAGAGTAAGAATTCATAGATGTGTTCGCTGCCAATTTCTTTGTGAGCTTGGGAAACCTGCAGAAATGGCTCAAACCCAGGCAGCTGCAAGAATTTGTGTGGGCTCTTCATGAAAAATTCAGCCACTTGAGCAGGCAGGTAGAGACTTGGTTACCCACTGCACTTTTTTCTCTCCCCAGCTACAAGGGTGGAAGACACATTTGTGTTCCTTGCAGCACTGGCTATAAACACAACCACCTGATAAGGGGATGCTCTGAGCTGAGATGAATTCTGGAGCTGATCAAGGTCTGTAGCTTTGTTGCAGTGTTTCTCCTGGCACTGGGCTTGGGTGCTAAAGATGGGGTTTTGTTTGCAGGGCCGAAGGTGGTGGATGGGCAGGTCCCTGGGCACGAGGGGGCAGGTCTGTCCTCTACCTAGAGGTGTCTGAAGTCAGCAGGGAGGAAGGTGCCATGCCCAGGGGTTGGATGAACAGGTCCAAGGGAGGGGCATCACCCTGTTGTTGAAGAGCAGCCCTCACAGAGCTACCTGGGGCTGAATTCCCAATTTAATGGCTTGGCTTGGCCAAGCTTTCTTCCAGTGAGTGAGTGCTGGAAGATTAAAAGCAGGCTCAGTGAGCAGCTGTTGTGTTTGTGTGCTCATTCTCCCTCTTTGTTCCCACAATGAGAGACCCTGTGGAGGTCTCTGAGTGCCATCTTTTGCCCTTTTTTACATCTTTCTGTTGGAGACAATGACACCAGAGACCAGCAGGACCATTCCTGTCTCCTGTTGACATTAACCCCTTGAGACTCATCAGCAAAGAGTCTCTCTCCAGGCTCCAGGGGCTACTGATGCTGAAGGCAAACATTTATTCACACATTATTTCCAGCTCAATCTGTCCAGTATCCAAACCAACCCCAAACCAAATCCAAATAAACAAACAAACACAATCCACGCAAGAACCCTCCCCCCACCAGACCCAAACCAAATAAAGAAAAACCACTCCAAAACAAACACCACCAGCCCAGCCCACAACAAAGAAAGAAACAAACCCAAAACACAACAAAAATTAGGAGCTGCCCCTGGCCTTTGTGGCTCAGACTATGACGTCTGGACAGCTCTGAAAGACTCAGAGGGGTCAGGGTTTGCTTGGGGGAGAGCAGAGATGAGCAGCCACAAGAAACCATTTCTGGAGCAACTTTTTCACCCAGAACTGCAAATGAATGCCACCATAAAATGACAACAGATGCTGCTCTGTGTAGCTTCTGGCTGTGATCTTTTCCACCATTCTGCTGTCTTTCAAAGACCAAAAGGCTAAGGGGGATGCTGACATGTCCCACAGTGACACTGCAGAGTGGTCTTGTGTGACTTGGCTCCTCCAGGTTGGCAGTAACTGCTGGGATCTCAGCTTATAAAGGCAGGAGTGGTTTCTAATAAAAGGGAAAGGGTCTCTGCCCTGCCCAGGTGAAGGCCAAATGCAAATAGTCACCTCCCAGGGTGGCAATCAGGCCCCAGTGCTGAGCTGCTGCAGCCCCATCTGTTCCTGCCCCAGGCCCAGGGGCAGCCTCACTGATGCTCTTCATTCCTGTCCCATCACAACCTCCTACTCCCTGGCAGGGCTCCTGTCTAGCAGAGAGCTAA
Source organism: Eubucco bourcierii (assembly GCA_013396675.1). Classification (NCBI taxonomy): domain Eukaryota; kingdom Metazoa; phylum Chordata; class Aves; order Piciformes; family Ramphastidae; genus Eubucco; species Eubucco bourcierii. The sequence continues at coordinate 11,497 of VWZE01003158.1, read as the reverse complement.
AGCAGCTTTGTGCTCAATGATTTACATGTCTAAATTAACCAGCATCCTCCCAGTGCCCCTGATGTATGCTAGCTGCTCTTCCTCCTCTCCCCCCTGGCTGTGCACAGATCATTGGTGGCAGTTGTGGATGATTGGTTACTATTTTCCTCCAATGCATTCACTGTGGAACTGTTTTCTTGCCCATCCCATCTTCTCTTTTTCGTTTGGGGGATGTAAAGCACCTTCAGCTGTGAAGCTCAACATGAGCCAGCAGCGTGCACTTGCAGCCCAGAAAGCCAATCAGAGCCTGGGCTGCAGCAGAAGTGTGGCCAGCAGGGCAAGGAAGGTGATTCTCCTCCTCTCCTCTACTCTACTCTACTCTACTCTGCTCTGCTGAGACCCCACCTGGAATACTGTGTCCAGTTCTGGAGCCCCTGGGACAAGAGAGATGTGGAGGTGCTGGAAGGTGTCCAGAGAAGGGCCATGAAGATGAGCAGAGGGCTGGAGCTGCTCTGCTGTGAGCAGAGACTGAGGGAGTTTGGGGTCTACGGTCTGGAGAGGAAAAGGCTCCCAGGTGACCTTCTTGTGGCCTTGTAGGATCTGCAGGGGGCTACAAGAAAGGTGGGGAGGGACTTGTGAGGCTGTCAGGGAGTGACAGGACTGGGGGGAATGGAACAAAGCTGGAGATGGGGAGAGTCAGACTGGACATGAGGAGGAAGTTGTTGAGCATGAGGGTGGTGAGAGCCTGGCAGGGGTTGCCCAGGGAGGTGGTGGAAGCCTGATCCCTGGAGGTGTTTCAGGCCAGGCTGGCTGAGGCTGTGGGCAGCCTGAGGTGTCCCTGGGCATGGCAGGGGGGTTGGAACTGGCTGCTCCTTCTGGTCCCTTCCAACCCTGCCTGATTCTGTGATTCTGAGTGCTGGAATACAGACTACTGAGGCATTTAGCGACCTGGGATGCAGGAGAGAGGCTGTTCCTTGCAGTGAGCTCCCCGACTCCAAAGCCCCTTTACGAGGGGATTTAGCTCAGCGACGCAAGTGACTTCGTGCTTGTGACCTGTCTGGGAGACAGAGGAGCAGGTCCGGACCCTGTCCCATGCCCATGCCGGGAAGGGAGCTGCGGGAAGCAGCAGCCCGAGGGCACCATCTAGTGAACAGCCGGCACCGCACAGACCCGACACGGGCTGAACCTGGGGGGAGGCAGGAGGGCTCGCCAGGGGGGTCAGTCGGAGGAGCGGACAGCCACGCTTTGTGCTTTCTCCCACAGCCCGGTCATTTTAACATTCGTTTCCATCAGGTGCCCCCAGAGAGGAGCCCTCGGCACACTCCACGCCTTGTGGCAGGCATGCCACGCTTGGTGCCCTGCCCTGGCACTGGCAACATCAGGTAACTGGCTTTTCTTGACTGGGAAAAATCAAATCAAACAGAGAGCTGTTTCCAGTGCTTCTCGAGGTGGGGGGGCAGATGCTCAGGCAGGGCTGTTGTGGGCCAGCCCTGAGCTGGTGGCATGAGCAGAGCCTTCAGGGCAGCTTCAGGACTCCCTTTTGAGTTCAACTCATAGAATGATTTGGGTTGGAAGGCACCTTCAGAGCTCACCTAGTTCAGCCTGCTGCAGTGAGCAGGCACATCTGCAACTCAGTTTGCTCTGAGCCCTGTCTGACCTGACCTTGAAGGCAGCATCCACCACCTCTTGGGGCAACCTGGGCCAGTGTCTTGCCACCACTAGTGTGAATTTTTTTTATTCCTTCTGTTTAGTCTCTCACTTCTTTTAGTATGGACCCATCACCCCTTGTCCTGTTGCAACAAGCCCTGCTAAAAGGTCTGCCCACATCTTTCTTGTAGGCCCCATCTAGGTACTGAAGGCCACAATAAGGTCTCCTGAAAGCCTTCTCTTCTCCAGGCTGAACAGACTCAACTCTCTCAGCCTTTCCTCACAGCAGAGCTGTTCCAGTTCTCTCATCATTTTGGTGGGCCCTGCTCCAACTCCTCCATGTCCTTCTTGTGCTGAGTGCCCCAGAGCTGGGCACAGCACTGCAGGTAAGGGTCTCACCAGAATCCTTCCTCTGCTGTGCACACTGCTTTTGATGTAGCCCAGGATATGTTTGGCCTTCTGGGCTGTGAGGGCACATTGTCAGCTCTTGCCCAGCTTTTCATCCACCAGCACCCTCAAGCCCTTCTTTGCAGGGCTGCTCTCATTCCCATCACCTCCCAGCCTGTATGGATACCAAGGATTGGCTCAAGCCAGGTGCAGGACCTGCAGCTTGCTGTTCCCTACGAGGTGTTTCTGCAGCCCAAAAGCAATACTGTGCCTTAATGTCCTCTGCCATTGTCCCCCAGCTCCCAGCCTGCCTCCTGCAACCTGTCCTCACATCCCTGACCCCAGGGTCAGGTCCTGGTCCCCTCAGCCATAAGATCAGTGGTCATTTTGTCATCTGGCTCACAGAGGAAGCATCACTAAGCCCTGGGCTTAGTGCTCACACATCTAACCCTGCTCTCCTCAGAGCCCTTCCCCTGGGCAGCTGTTAGAGGAGAAAACCCAATGCAGGTTAAAAAAAGGAAGATGATCTCTCTGAGTAAGATCACAGTGCTGACCAACCCTTCAGCTTCTTCAGTGCCCTGCATGCCCCTGGCACTGCACCCCAGGAACCTCTCCTACCCCAAAGGTGACATCTTCAGTAGCTTAAGGCCACCACAGCCATTTGCCATCCAGCCCCCCAGCTCAGCTGGTGGATGCAGGGCTGTGGGATGCCTTCACTGGGTATCCCCATGACATGCTGGAGGTGAGCCCTGCACCCAGGCTGCCTGCACAGGGTGATGGAGCCGAGTGGGAGAATGCTTCTGCTTGTGTTGTGCCTGCAGCAAACCCTTGCCATGCACCCAAAACACCCATGGAGCAGGGACTGAGGTGTACAGAATCACTGAATGGATTGGTTGGAAGGGACCTCCAGAGATCATCCAGTCCAACCCCCCCTGCCAGGGCAGCATCACCTAGGGCAGGTCACACAGGAACACATCCGGGTGGGTTTGGGAAGTCTCCAGAGAAGGAGACTGCACAACCTCTCTGGGCAGCCTGCTCCAGGGCTCTGGCACCCAGAGAGGTGCTTGGATTGAGCCACCCCAGCCCGCCCGGCACAGTCTTTACATCCCCCTTCGGGGCCAGCTCCCTGGGGAGGGTGGAGCGCGCCGAGAATTGCTTTTCCCTCTCATCTGCAGACAGTCAAGACGGTTAAGTGGCTTGTTTTTCATTAGGGAAAGGCTGTTGCTAGGCCACCCTGGTCCCCGGCATTGGTCGGGAAGAGGTTTTGCAGCCAATCCGGGCAGCTGCTGGTGGCTCACAGCCGTACTCACGCAGCCACACGCACCCCCCGCCCGCAGCCGGAGCCTCAGCGCCTGCCAGATGCACCTATTCATGCCCACATCACACCTAGCCGCTGCCTCTGGCCAGAAGGGCTATTAAGGCTCCTGAGATTTTAATTTATAGCTGCCTGCTGTAATTTTATGGCCTCTAATTCACTGCGGGGGAGAGCGGCGGTGGTGGGTGGCGTGTGCGATGGAGCAGGGGTGCAGCAGGGCTGGAGCCTCCCTCCCCTCTCACCGCTTTGGGGCTCTGGGGAGTGGCCAGAGGCAAGCCTCTGCTCTTTGCCTGCAAACGAGGTAAATCATGGCACCACAGCATGGTAGAATCAGGCAGGGTTGGAAGGGACCACAAGGAGCAGCCAGCTCNCTTGTAGCCCCCTTCAGATACTGCAAGGCCACAATAAGGTCCCCTGGGAGCCTTCTCTCCTCCAGCCTGCACAGCCCCAACTGCCTCAGTCTCTGCTCACAGCAGAGCAGCTCCAGCCCTCTGCTCATCCTCGTGGCCCTTCTCTGGACACCTTTCAGCACCTCCAGATCTCTCTTGTCCCGGGGGCTCCAGAACTGGGTGCAGCACTCCAGGTGGGGTCTCAGCAGTACGTTTCCAGCTTTGTTCCATTCCCCCTAGTCCTATCACTACCTCTGTGTACTATCATCCCTCTGCATCCCCAGAGTGAGGGGATAGAGGGTCCCAAGTTGGGCGCTTGCTGCAGGCTGTCTTTAGGTACCAGCATCACTCCACCCCAAGAGACTGGGAGCTTGCATGGCACTCAGCCACGTGTACTGTGCCAACCAGTGCCAGCATCAAGGCAAATCAGGGAGGGAGCTGCTCCTAGATGTGACTCCCCAAGCAAACAGCCTTCAGCAGCTCCAGAGGTGTTGGAGCATGGGCTGGGTGCTGGCAATGCAGAGCAGAAGGGCTGAACACATCCCTGCTGCAGTCTTCTGGTACAGCTACTATCCTTTTCTGGCACTATTTCAAGCACTCTACAGGTGTCTGAGACCTGCTCAGAGGATCACAGGCTCACAGGATGGCAGGGGTTGGAAGGGACCCAAAGAGCTCATCCAGTCCAACCCACCTGCCACAGCAGGACCAGACAATCCAGCTCAGGGCACACACAACACATCCAGACAGGCCTGGAAAGGCTACACAGAAGGAGACTCCACAACCTCTCTGGGCAGCCTGTGCCAGGGCTCTGGGACCCTCACAGGCAAGAAGTTGCCCCTGGTGCTGAACTGCAACCTCCTGTGCTGCAGCTTCCATCCACTGCTCCTTGTCCTATCCCAGGCAGCAGTGAGCAGAGCCTGTCCCCCCCCTCCTGACCCCCAGCCCTCAGAGATTTAGAAACATTTCTTAGATCCCCTCTCAGTCTTCTCTTCTCCAGACTAAGCAGCCCCAGGTCCCTCAGCCTCTCCTCACCAGGCAGTGCTCAGTGTCCTCAGCATCCTCAATAGCCCTTCCTTGGACTCTCTCCAGCAGATTCCTGTCCCTCTTCAACTGGGAAGCCCCAAACTGAAGGCAGTGCTCAGACTCTCATCAGACTCTTTTTTGATGACCTTCCCTGGGTTCACACCAGTGGCAGCAGTGTCACTGGTGGAGGTGTCCATCCCTCTGGGAAGGAGAATTAAGAGCAAGTGAGCAGAGCCTGTCCCCCCACTCCTGACCCCCAGCCCTCAGATAGTTACAGACATTTATTAAATCTGCAGAAGCAGAGCAGAAACAAGGCAGGGTACAAGCAGAGCCCAGGGTGTGAGCAGGCAGGAAGGGCTGCATCCACTTTTGCAAAGCTCTTGGCATGCAGGAGAGCTGGCAGCACATGCAGAAAGCTCCTGGCCACCCCCACAAAGCTCAGCTTGTGAGTGTCCCCCGTGCAGCAGGAGGGCAAGGATGGGGGAGCTCACTAAAAGCAAGGGGAAGCTTTGAATTGCTCTCTGCTGCTCAAGGAGAAGCTGTTGCTAGACAGAAGTGAAAGCTGTCGCCATCAGCTCCCATTGGCTCAGCCCCACTCCAATGACAGCCTTATCAGTTACCTGCTCTTGCAGCTGGCTGGGAAAAAAAAAACTAACACAAAACCCCCCACCCCTCATTCGACAATGTTTTCCCTCTGATAAAGCAGCTCATTGCTGCATTTGTGGGGTTTGGTTAATCATTGCTCAGGGTTGTTGAGGTAACTGATGAGTTCTCTGCTGAGCCTTCAATCATCCTGAAATTTCATGTCCTGAGGGGAGCCAGCCCAGCCTGGGGATGCTCAGCCTCCCTCCACGGGCACCAGAGAGCTGCTTGAGTGATGAGCCACAGCCAAAGGGTGGTTGCCCTCAACTGCAGCAGCTCCTTGGCATCCAGGTGAACGTTCAGAGACACCTGTGGAAGCCCTCATTAGCTCCTCCAGGGTTCACTGCAGCGGTGAGTGCTGCCCCTCAGGTTACTCAGAGACAGCACTTTGTGAGCAGGGAGTGGGCTGCCACTGCCCCTCATCACTGATGGGGGTTTGCTCAGCAGCAGCCCTGCCCCGTGGGGTTGAGGGGATACAGGGAAGGATTTCACAGCATGTTAGGGGTTGGAAGGGAGCTCCAGAGCTCATCCAGTCCAGCCCCACTGCCAGGGCAGGATCACCTGGGGCAGGTTGCAGAAGAATGCATCCAGGTGGGCTCTGAAAGTCTCCAGAAAAGGAGATTCCACAACTTCTCTGGGCAGCCTGTTCCAAGGCTTCAGCACACTCACACCAAAGAAGTTTCTCCTCCTGTCGAGGTGGAGCCTCCTGTGCTCCAGCTAGCATCTCTTGTTCCTTGTCCCATCACTGGGCACCACCAAACAGACCCTGGCACCTTCATCTTGATACCCACCCCTCAGATACATAGAGACATTGATCAGATCCCCTCTCAGCCTTCTCTTGTCAGGACAGTTTTACAGTCCTTCAAATCTGAGGTCAATGGGGATTGACTCCCCCAAAAGCTGTTTCTCAGCTTTCCCAAGAGCTGGAGATGCCAGCACACAGGTGAGGCTTGCAGGGCACATCAGTACCAAAGAGCAGCTGGTTTGTCTGCATTTCTGCCTTCACACTTGCTCCCAAAGCAGGGGAGGTCTTTCAGGAGTGGAGAAGCTCTCAAAGGCAGGCTCAGGGCACTGTGTAAGGCCAGGGCTGTGCTGGCAGGAGGGACACACTGGCAGCTGTGGAGGTAGCCTGGAGTTGCTCCACCATGGTCAGGCAAGTAAAAGCTGCCCTGCATAGCATGTGAACACAGGAGGTGGGGGCTCAGAGAAGTCTGTCCCTTGCCTGGACTACAGCCCACTCTCACTTTTGGAAGTGGGTCTCACTGAAGTGTTTGGACAGAGTTCAGAAATGGCTTTTTGTTCCCTTAATTACACCTTTCCCTCACTGCTGCTGATGGCAAGGCAGCCTGAGTCACAGCCTGATAAAACCTTGTGCCCTTCCACCTCCTCTTGCAGCTTTCTCCAGCCTCACCCCAACACCCTGTGTCTGGAAGGCATCCAGAGAAGGGCCAGGAGGATGAGCAGAGGGCTGGAGCTGCTCTGCTGTGAGCAGAGACTGAGGCAGTTGGGGCTGTGCAGTCTGGAGAGGAGAAGGCTCCCAGGGGACCTTCTTGTGGCCTTTCACTATCTGCAGGGGGCTACAAGAAAGCTGGGGAAGGACTTTTTAGGCTGTCAGGTAGAGATAGGACTGGGGGGAAGGAACCAAGCTAGAAATGGGGAGAGTCAGCCTGGATGTGAGGAAGAAGTTGTTGAGCATGAGGGTGGTGAGAGCCTGGCAGGGGTTGCCCAGGGAGGTGGTGGAAGCCTGATCCCTGGAGGTGTTTCAGGCCAGGCTGGCTGAGGCTGTGGCCAGCCTGATGTAGTGTGAGGTGTCCCTGGGCATGGCAGGGGGGTTGGAACTGGCTGATCCTTGTGATCCCTTCCAACCCTGATTCTCTAAGTCTCTAAGTCAGTTGCAGGGTGTTGAGACACAGAGGGCTGGGGAGAGCAATGAGAGGTGGACAAAGAAGCCAGGAGCTATGGAGTGCCCTATGCAAGCTCCCTCCAGACCCATCTGCCCCCTGAGGATATGCACTTACAGGGGCCCCTCCAGTGGGTCTGTTTTCCTGAGAGCTTTGGAATGCCACCTTCTTGGTGGTGGGTCTGCCAACCTGCTGAGCTTTCACCTGTCCTGCTGCTTTGCTGCCCTTCTGTCATCCCAAGAGAGGTGGAAATGGTAGATGAGAGAAAAACCTGTGCTGGCTGTGCTCCTCCTGCATCCCCTGTGTGCTCCGTGGGGTTCAGGTCCCTAACCCATACCTTGCCAGGTCCTGCTGACATTGCAACCACACTGGGGCTCAGCTTAGCTGCACCCATAGGGTGGTGTTGGCTGTGGTTTGCAGCTTGCTGCATCAGGAACATGCTGGGGACAAACCAGGACGAGCAGGATTTAAAGACCTCTTCTGGGGCCACGTTTCTGACCAGGTCTGGTGGAGAGTGCCCAAACCAAGAGCTCAGGGTGCAGCCCAGGTTACTTCTGTCGAGGGGTGGTTGTGCTTGGACTGCCAGGGCAGAGCCTGTCAGACGTGCCCGAGGTGTCCTGAGCTGTCCCCGGCTCCCCGTGCCGGGCAGGGAGGAGTTAAGGTGGGAAGTGCAAGACGCCTCTCCCAACGGCACCGCTGTGTGTGCGTCAGGTGTGCCTGCGTCACCCGCCTGCCTTGGCCGCTTCCCAAGGCTGGGGCTGAGCTCTCCTTCCCCCTCCCAGCCGCTGGGAATAGCCTGGGACACGGCCTCACAGCGCTGGCTGCTGTGCCCATGCTCTGCTGTGGCAGCCCTCCACCCACCTCGGCCCGGGCAGCAGGACTGGGGAGGCCCTCTGTGCCAAAAGGATGGCTTTGGCCTTAAGGGGTGCAGCAAAAAGCAAAGAGAATCTCTCTAACCGTGGCTGTTCTGCTGCCCAGGGCAGTGCCAGTCCCCTGCCCAGCCCCATACCACACTCAGCTGGGGTACATCTGTGCAGCCACAGCTGTGTACATGAACCCACCACCCATGAAGCAGCAGCCTTGCAGGCAGAGCCACTGAAGGGGACCACTACCCCATGCCAGCAGCCCACATCACAGCTCAGCACCACTCCCAGCTGGCAGAGCAGGCACAGCTCTTGCTCCCAGACCCCAGCTTTCTGTCTGAGCCCATCCCCTGCTCCTCCTGCTTTCCCTGGGATGAACCCAGAGCAGAAGAGGACCAGTCCTTTCCCTAAGGAGCTGCTTACTCCGGCCACCATCAGGCCACTCCAGGCAGCTCTCCTGGTTGCAGGTGGGTTTTTAAGCCACGGTAGACAGGCAGCTGTTTGCCAACCCCTTGCTTGCCCTCTCCCTCACAGAGAGCTGCCAGATGAGATGATGCAGCAGGTACACAGGGGGCTAGCAAGAACAATTTTTAATTTAGAATTGGACAATTACGAGAACAGTTCACTTAAAGTGAAGTGCACCCCACGCTCCTGTTCAGGCTGAGCACTGATTAGACCTAGAGTTTCTCCAATGTGCAAAGCAGAGGAGGAGGAGGAGGAGGAGACTGGTTGAACAACCAGCCCTGGATGGTTTGCAGCCTTTGGGCACCAGCAAGACACCTCAGTCCTCCCACTGAAAGACTTGCCACTTGCCCACTATGGGCATATTCCCTTCCCAGAGGGCACGGGAGGTGCCCTGGCAGCCCCAGCCCACCACTGCAGTCATTCCACATCCTTGGGGGCTCCTCCAGGCTGACCCTGCTCACCCCCTAGCACCAAGTGACAGATGAACACGGCACAGTCACAGCTCTTGCTTCTGTCTGAAAGCAAGAAGCTGCAGACAGCATCTTCAGGGGATTGCCAGTGTTCAAGTGCCACCATTTCTCCTTCCCTGAGCAGGGCTGGGGGGTGTCTGACTCCCCTGCACTGCTGCCCTGATCAGGGCTTGGCACTAGGCAGAGCCCATGGGGCACAAGCCCCCTGGAAGGTCAGCAGCTGTCTCCACCTTTAGCAGCTGAAGGCACCAGGCTGGCCTGAAGCGTGTGGAGGAAACGCTGGCCCCCATCACAGGCCACTTGCCATCAGGTCTGTGGGCCAGTACTGGTCATCCATGTAGTGACTGCTCTCTGCTGTGGGGTCTGTGACAGGGCTGGGGGGGCGGGGGGGCAGGCTGCAGGCCAGCTCTGTCTCCCACTGCACCTCCACCAGTCTGTAGAGCTCCATGGCCGTCTGAGCATCCTCCACTGACGAGTGCCCTTTGCAGCCAGCCTGAGCAAAGGAGGGAAAGCTTCGTTAGATAAAAGGGGTGGCAAAAGCCCCTCAGGTTACACTGTCTGGTTGCTTGGGAGGACACAGGACCTGGGGGTGTTGGAAGTTGTAGGTTGCCCAGGGAGGTTGTGGCTGCTCCCTCCCTGGAGGTGTTTAAGGCCAGGTTGGACGAGGCCTTGAGTGACCTGTGCTAGTGGGAGGTGTCCCTGCCTATGGCAGGGGGTTGGAACTGGATGATCCTTGAGGGCCCTTCCAACCTTCCCATTCTAGGATGGCAAAGGTTTGAGGCAGCTGAGGAGATGCAGGAATCTCTTGAGCACTTTCTGGAGTGCTTTATTTCAGGGGGATTGGGACCAGATAATCTTTCAGGTCCCTCTTCCAACCCAAGCCATTCTATGATTCTACTGAGGTGCTCCATGGTCTGCTTGGGAGGCCTTGGAGTCCCCCAGCTTGATCATATACAGGGTAAGGTTCAGCTCCATCTCACATCTGTGAAGATGGAATGAACCAGGACTGGGCTGACCACACAGGCTGGTAGCAAACCCACACACTGCTCCCCTTCTCAGGGCTCCTGGTTCCTACCTGGATCTTTTTGTGGAGCAGGTGCCTGGCCAAGCTCTTGAGCGAGACGCTGGCCTTGACAGGGAGCCCAACCCTCTGCTTCAGCACAGGGATTTGACTGGTGTCTCGGGTCCTGTCTTTAGGGTGGAAGTACTTCAGGGCTTGGAAGTCATTGTGGATTGCATGTCCTACCACAATCTTGTCTTTCAAGATCTTCAGGATCTGGAAACGTCAGAAAGGGTCAGACTGGCAGTGCAGCAAGAGAAACACCAATTAAGCATAAACCCAAACCACTTTGTGTTAGGTCAGTCCCTTCAGTTCTAGTTTTGAGCTAACCAGGATGGAGCAGTAGAAAGAAAACCAACCCAGGGCGCAGCTTCAGAGGCTCCTGCGCTTGTGCCTCAGAGCAGCTCAGCACAAATCACCACATACCCCAACTTGTGCCTGAGCAGAGAGCACAGCCTGGAGTTTTTTGGGGGGGTTATTTTTCATTTTCTCTCTTTTTCCTCACCTCTGCCTGGGCAGTCTTGAAGGGAATTGCTCTCTTCATGTGCTGCCTGGTGATGCCACTCCAGCGTGTCCGGTAGTCCACGATGGGCAGCTCGGGCTGGACATACTTGTCGTAGATGACATCCCCCTCGTAGCTCACCACAGAGCACCGTGCCAGCTCGCTCAGCCTGCCCTGAGGACCGGTGCCCACCATCTCACAGTCAATGGCCACATACTTGCTGGGGCGCAGGAGCGGGGAGGACATCTGCATCCCCCTGGAGCTGCCATTCCCCTGGGACAGCAGCACAGAGTGCTGCCTGGCAGCGCTGTCTGGAGAGGTGGATGGGCACAGGGATGGGGACACGACCTTTTTGGGCTTGGGGGCCTTCCCGCACCGCGCTGCCACGGTGCAATCTGTCTTGGTGGGCATGCCGTGTGCCTCTGGCCCCACCGCGGGGGCCTGGCTAGGCGGGCGCCTGCGGGGTCTCAGCAGCCCCCTCTGCTCCAGCAGTGCCCGACGCTCCATGAACCGCTGGTGCTTACGGCTCCTCTTCTTGCTGCGACCCTGTGACGAGCCAGGACCTTCCGAGGGTGGAGTGCAGCCCACTGCAGTCGGGCCAGGGGTGCCATGTGGGGTGGGTGTGGAGACCTTCAAGGTGGGCAGCAGTGGGGTCATCTGCCCTTTGCCAGGAGGCATCCCTGCTGAAGTGGACAAAGGGGTCTTGAGTACCATGCAGCCCCCCCATGCCCCTCTGTCAGGAAGGGCCCACGTACCTCACAGCAACCCCCTCCTCGCCACATATCCCACTCCTGCGCTGCAGGCAGGAGCCACGGGGCAGGGGAAAAGGAAACAAGGACACATTGCCACACCCT
>VWZE01003157.1:144293-174602 GCA_013396675.1 Eubucco bourcierii | reverse complement strand
AAAGGGGAGGGCCAAAAGGGGGAGATAGGGGGGAAGGGAGGGGAAGGGGGGAAAAGGGAGGGGGAAATGGGTGGCCAAAGGGGGACCAAACTGGGGCCAAGCTGGTGGGGACCAAAGGGTTGGCCAGAAGGGGGACAAAAGACGGGAGCCAAAGAGTAGTGACAGAACAAGGGGCAATGGATGGATGCTTGAGGAGGACAGTTTGAGACTGAAGATCAGGAAGAAGTTCTTTGCAGTGAGGGTGGTGAGACACTGGCACAGGTTGACCAGCGAGGTTGTGACTGCTCCTTCCCTGGAGGTGTTCAAGGCCAGGTTGGATGAGGCCTTGAGTGACCTGTTCCAGTGGGAGGTGTCCCTGCCTATGGCAGGGGCTTGGAACTGGCTGAGCTTTGAGGTCTCTTCCAACCTAAACCGTTCTATGAAGAGATCTTCTTTGCTTTGTAGAGGAGACTGGAGAGCTGGTCTCCAAGGGGGAGAAACATGAACCCCACATGGAGGGTACGGAAACCTTTCTCCTGCCTCTCTGGACGCCTAAAGGGTCGCATTCCTGTGAGGAGCAGGCATAAATAACCTCTAATAGGTTGCCTATTGGTGTAATGTGGATGAGGTGAACCTCATTATCCTTCTTTGTGGGCTGGCAAGAAGGCAAGTTGATGTTTTGGTGCCTTCCTGATTCTCTACATAGTCGATGCAAGAAATAAATGTCACTTGCTGACTTTCAGGCCCTGTCACTTGGCATCCTTTCAACACGTAACAGCTCTTAAGAAAGGCTTCCAGCAGAGTGGCACCAGGCAGGCTGTGATCGCATGCTATCAAGAGTGGAACCTGATATAGTAATATGTTGACATTAAATTGACATGTAAGGTGGCTACAGGAGATGAAGGGCAAAAGTGAACCCAGCACAGCTCTGACTTTCTGCTTCTCACATGCACATGTCGGCTAAGCCCGGGCAGTGTAGGTGAAAGCCATCACGTCTTAGGGGGGGGCGGCGCGCGGCTGTGTGCTGACCCAAGCCACCACATCTTGCCCATCAGCAAGTTCTGTGCTCCCTCTCGTGGCAGATCCCGTCATAAACCATTGTAATTCCCAAGCGGCAAAACCCTGCTTCTGCTTCTGCTTAGCTAGAAGGATCTGGCAGCCAAATGGTTTTAATGTTACTGTGTACAGCTTAAAAGACATAAACACAAATAGCACTGAATTCTTCTCTTTATTGACATTGGGGGAGAAAAATCTTTCACGATCTGATTGACTGAAGTTTGCCAAATGAAAATAGACAAAACAAATGCTTATGTACGTGCAAACATTGCAGATCAAACTGCTGAAAGAAATAACTAAAAGACAGGTCTTGAGCTAAGGTCAAGCAGCAGAAAAATAGCAAGAAGGTACATGACTATTAAGTAGGTCTTACTTTGAAACTTCCCATTTAAACAAAGAATAAACAACAATAACACCACCAAATAAAGCCACAGCAGATAATAGTTGCTCTTCTAAACTTTTTATATGCCATATATTAACCAATCACTCTGTCTTTCAGTTATTTCCTCTGATCAAACTGACTTCTGTGAAGTCTCAGCAAGGCCATCTTGGCTTAAAAGCATAACGATAGACAGGAGCCTGTCTAATGCCCTGTTACAATGAAGAAATAGTGGGGGTTGGCTTCTCTCTTATTTCTTTTTTCCTTTGTGGAATGTATCTCTGGAAATAAGAATCTGATTCTATGCAAGTATTGGATTTGATTTTCCAATGCTGGCTGGTGTCTGGAGGTCCTGGAACAAAAAGGTGGCTCTTGGTAAAGCAAGGTTCTTCTTGGTCTGCAGGTAACGCACCAGAAAGTTTTTTGGTTGTTTTTTTTTTTTTTTTTTTTTTTTTTTTTATAAATCATATTTTATTAAACTGCTTTTTAAAATTTTTTTTTTACTTAAAAAAAATTTTTTTTTGTAAACAGTTCTTCTGGGTTTATTTGTTTTTAAGAGTTGAGCCCTCGTGGTGCTTCTTTATGGAAAAATAACATTCCTGTTTGGTCTTTAGAGGTCCATTTTGGCTCCCAGTTCCAGGTTCTATCATTCTGTTATACATCATCAGAGGCAAATGTTCAGCTTTAAATATTGACAGATTTTTCTCAGTAGGAACATGTTGAAGCTTCTAACTCTGCTAAACATATCCATTTGACTGTTACGATCCCAAAACTGTAAAAATGGTGCAATGGAAAGGTACAAACAGTATTATTGACACCGCGTGGTCAATGTTTGCAGTGAGACCCCATGTACCATAGATTTTATTTTTTAAAAAATCATATTTATATCCATTTACATAAGACTTACACATTGGAAAAGGAAATACATACACAGTAAATACGTAGATGTCTGATATTTTACAATAAAACAGATGGAATCCTGTAAAAATGAGTGGCTTCATTTGATAAAAGCTTTGGATGTGCACTACTGCCAGATTTCTGATGACAGAGATGCTGAGAGGAAAGGGGAAGGTTTTGCTTTGTTTTTGTTTTTTTCCCCAGTAATTTATTTTTTATTATTTAATTTTGGAGTTCTTGTTTTTAAACTCTTTAGTACACAAAATGAACATCATAGCTGTTTGTTTGATAAACCTTATGTGTTCTCTTCCCTATTACCCTGTTCTTGCAGAGAGGTTTGAGTAGTGCACTTCAGGTAAAGTAGAAGAAAGAGATGACATCTGAAAGGAAAAATAAATGAACATTGATTAGTGAGGTTCTTTGATTCTCATTTGGTCTAGAATGCAGTGACACCAGAAAATACTGGAGCACTAAGTAACCTATAGCATGTTTTACTGGAACACAGGTTTGAATACCTGAAGGAGGCATGCACCTGGTGCTTGCTTTCAGCTCAGCAACAGAAATCTCTTAATCATGCATTTTAATCTTTGTACAAATCAGACTTCTGCTTATGTTCATATTGCAGTAATTTGCTTGCTGTTTTGATGCAGCACTAGGGTTAGTGTTCTGCACCTGGACACTTTGTCTGTTTGGCACAAGGCTTGAACACACTTTTACATGTTTAGGCCTTGTTGGTGTGCTCTGTGCTGCTCCTTGTTTACTGCATCTGGACAGCATTTACCTTTTCCACTCCTCTGATTTCTTTGCTAAGGAGCAGCTTTTCCCAGATTATCTTTCACATCTTTTTGGAATGTATTCTCCATCTGCCTTTATGAGTCCTCATTGGAACCCTTCATTGATAAAGTACATTGTTGGTTTTGCCAAATCCCCTTTGAGATTTCATTAGAATAGAAGTGAAACCAGTATGGTTGTATCTCTCCAGCCTGTGACAACAAAGCTGTCCTGGCTGAGCCTTCTGGCTTGGTGGTGACAACAATTTCATGAAAGAAAAGTATGGGGAAAGCTTGGTGTTACAGTTTTAAGAATAGTGTCTTAATGGTAAATTGTCAGTAAAATTTTTCCAGAAAACTTGAGAGAGAGTTCAGGAGGATGGACTCTCAAGGGGCCAAACAAAATGTAAGAGATATGCTTATCCCATTCCATTGGTCTAAAAATGCTAAAAAAGTTTGAAGAGCAACTTGTCCTGGGCTTGCTTGCTTTCTTGTTTTCCATTCTGTGTCTCCTGGCCTTGCTTGCTTCTCTCTGCTGACTGTTGTTTGGATTATTGGTAAAAAAAACTGGCTGGGAGTTGGGGAGAGATAATAGCATGTTACTTGGCAACAGCCTCTGGGTTTTGTCCAGGGGGTAGCTGGGCTGTTGTCTAGTTGTATATGTATATATGAATCTGTATATGTTTATTATCTTTTATATTTAGCCTACTTCTGTAAAGAATAATTTCATTTTACTTCCAAATTCTGAATAAGTGTGGGAATTTACTCTCTGATGGTAAATCCCAAATTCTGTGTGGTGCAAAACCACTACACTTAGGCGTTGTGATTGCCAAATGCACTGGAAATGCACTGGATATGTAGTGGCATTGTAGCCACTCAGCTGGGCCACCAGAACAGAAATCTTGACCGGCTCCACGTGCTCTATGGTAAACTTCTTTGCTACATTAACTGACCAGAAAGCAGCAGTCTGAAATGTTCTTAAACTCCTGTTCTTGAGCGTGTGCTCAAACTGGGCTGTGCAGAGTGTGCTCATGTAACTGTTCCTGGTTTCTGACAGCTTGTCATGGTGGCTTCAAAAAATACCTGAAATGCAATTTAAAAGCACAGGAATTGAACCCAGCTGTTGTGAAGAGATACTGTGAGGTTGTACCCAGTTGGTGTAAACTGTTTTGAAATACAAGGCATTAACACTCTCTGAAAGAGAGGTAAGTAGCAGGATGCAAGACTGCAGCCTGCTGTGATCACAGTCCATCTCATTTGTTCTACATACAGCTCTCTTTTCAGTCTGCTTTTCATATGCACATTCCTCTTTGCTATATTAAAAACTCTTCTATGTTACTGTTTTGATAGCTCATCCAGCCAGCCATCCCCTCTCCCTCTTAGAATCGGTCCCAGATTCTATGCATGCACATGATTTAGTTGTAGTCTAGGTAAGGTGTCACAAGCCTGGGTGGGGCTCAGTCTGCCTGGGATTGGGGAAATTTCAAGAGGCATGCTGTGATGAATAATCAACATTTCCATGACTCTGTTCTGGACTCATCGCTTCCTGCAGTCCTACTTACTGATTCATTGCAACAGCATATAAGGAACTGATTCTATTCCTGTGTGACCTGTCCTAAGTGATCCTGCCTTGGCAGGGGGTTGGACTTGATGATGTCTAGAGGTCTCTTCCAACCCCCACCATTCTATGATTCTATTCTGTGACCAGTTCCTTTCATGAATGTGCTGGTTTGAGGCTAATTGGAATATTTTAATGGAGAAAATTATATTATAGGCTGTGAAAATGAAACAATGATGATGTCTACTTCACTCATAGGCTTGCTGAGATGTTTAAGAACACAAAACATAGATAAGTCAGTCTCTGGGGCACAGCATCTCGGGCTGTCTAGCAGCTTCTGGCTTTCCTCCTCTCTGCCAAGTAACCTCACTAACCACTTTCCTTCTAACCTCCCTGGCCCATCCTCCAAACTCACCTTGCGCGTAAAGCAAACCTTGGGGTAAGTTATAGGGTTGGGGAGAAGGTGGAAGGGTGGTTGGAAGCCCCTCCTGGGGTCTCTGATCTCTGGGAGGGGTGTTGTGTTTCTGTGTTACCTTTAACTTGTATATTTCCGTAAATATTCCTGTGTATTGTGTATATCTCTGCTTGTATATTGTGCTAAGCTGTAAATAGAGCTTCAGTCCTTAACTTCCAGCCGGCTGAGTTCTAGTCTGGGTCATTTTACAAAGTGGGGGTGGGGAGGGCAGAACTCCCAAACCATCACAATGAAGAAACTGTGACCACAAAATTATGAAAACTTCAGTTACCCTTCAACCAACTTCACATGTCCCATGTTTTTATTTAAGCATTCTTCCTTGATATTCAGGTAATCTGTTTTGGTTTTCAAGTTTGCTTAATAACCTAGGAAATCTTTTCCTTGCATAGTTTTCAAGTAATTTGCTGAAATCTAAAATTATTTCATCTTCTTTTTGTTTTCTAACCTGCATGACATTTGGACATTTCAATTCATATAGTAAAGTTCTAGTCCACATCATCTTGTTACTTCTTTACGAGGAGTTAAAAAAAGTGGGGGGACACACACTCCTTTAGGCTGTGCTGCCATCCAACAAGATCTGGACAGGCTGAGAGCTGGCTGAAGGCAAACTTCATGAGGATCAGTAAGGACAACTGCAGGGTCCTGCAGCTGGGGAGGAATAACAGCAGGCACAAGTACAGGTTAGGAGCTGCCCTACTGGAAAGCAGCTCCGCAGAGAAAGATCTTGGAGTCCTGGTGGACAATAACTTCTCCATGGGCCAGCAATGTGCCCTTGTGGCCAAGAGAGCCAATGGCATCCTGGGGTGCATCAAGAAAAGTCTGTCTAGCAGGGCTAAGGAGGTTCTTCTACCTTTGTACTCTGCCCTAGTGAGGTCACACCTGGAGCATTGTGTCCAATTTTGGGCTCTCCAGTTCAAGAGAGACAGAGACCTGCTGGATACAGTCCAGCAGACAGCCATGAGGATGTCTGGGGAACATCAGCGTCTCCCCTATGGAGAGAGACTGAGAGCCCTGAGGCTGCTTAGTCTGGAGAAGAGAAGACTGAAAGGAGATCTGAGCAATGTCTATAAGTATCTGAGGAGTGGGTGTCAAGTGGACGGGGCCAGTCTCTTTTTGTTGGTGCATGGTAATAAGACAAGGACCAATGGGTACAAATTGGAACAGCGAAGGTTTCACATGAGGAGAAACTTCTTTACAGTGAGGGTGGCAGGGCCCAGGAGCAGGCTGCCCAAAGAGACTGTGGAGTCTCCTTCCCTGGAGACTTTCAAAACCTGCCTGGATGCATTCCTGTGCAGACTACCCTGGGTGATCCTGCTCTGGCAGAGGGGTTGGGATGGATGATCTCTGGAGGTCACTTCCAACCTCTCACATTCTGTGATCTTGTGAGTACCTGGTAAGTTAAATGCTGTCAGCCACCTTTGTCTATTAGGCTTTACGATTTAGATGTAAATTTGGTATTCTTACAGAGCTTTCAAGCATTTAAGATGAGAACATAATTGGCGGAAGAGTGGACAAGCGGCAAGTACTGATGTAGTAATACCACTGGCATCTGAAACATCACTAAATACCCCTATAGAAATTGAACTTAACTTGTGTAGCTTGTATAATTTTGCATCTTTTTGTGCTCAGAATACGCAACATACACATACAGTGACCACAAAGTTTGCTACTTTACTTCTGTTTGCAGACTGCTCCTTTTTAGACAATTTTTGAGTACAGAGGGGAACAAACAGTTTGGATAATTTTAACTTTTCTTGATATACCAATTTTTCTATTTCTGCCCTTGTTGCACTCTTCAAACCTCATGCATCTGGCTCATTACTGTTAGCCTAATAGATGGCTTTGTGTTTGAACTTTGTTTCTTGGTCATACTTCACTGTTTTCCACATTGCAGTAGGATCTTGAGTAGGATCTATGTTTTCCCCTGGTAGCAGTGGCTGTTCCTAAGCACTTCTGAACCTGTTCAGAATTACCAAAATCTCCATGGCCCCAAGCTTCTCCCAGTACTGAGAATACTGAGAATCTAAAAAAAAAAAAAGACTTTCTTGCAGAGCCTGGCATGTCTTTGCCAACAATATGTAACAGCTGTTGAAGTGTATTTTACACCTGGTGAGGCTTTGATGCCACCCAGATATTCTTTCCAGCTCCCTTACAATTGCCTGAGTAACTAAATGGAAAACTGTTATACTGAGAAAATATTATCATGTAATGGTGCTGCACTGGTGAAAGCAAACCCTGTGATGTAGCAGAAAACATCTGTATTTCTGCAGAACTCTGTAAGAGTGAATCTGAAACTCATAGCCATGTTCAAAAAGTGAGTGGTGAGAAATGCAACATGAATCCCAGTACTAAACTGTATTCAAAGTGACGTCCAGCTCAGAATATCATTTCTTTTACACTGGTCAATTCTGAATGGTTTAGGAAGTGCAGGAATCTCTAAAAGAGGTAACTTGAGAAGATTTTCTATATAAGGGGGAGGTTTTGTACTAGTTTTGTGCAGCTACCTGATATTCCAAATTGAGCCATACGTCTCACTTAAAAATAGAAAGTAAAGCCATTCTGCTTTACTAGTTGTTTTTCCCCCCTCCCCTTTCTCCCTAGATGCTGATGGAACTCATTCAAGTGCTCAGTGTTCATAATGTAAGTTAAATCCTTGTGCCTACTGCTCTCTCCCCACTTCTAGCTTTGAAGTTTGAGAACGTACAAAATGCATTATGGTAAGTGAACTACCATCTGAAAGAGTTGTCTGAAAGTTTTTCTCTGCTGAAGTGGTCTCTCTGCTTTTTGAAATGGGGAAAAGAATCACACAGCTCTCCTGGCCTGAACTTGAGACTGTTGTCTTGATCAAGTGACCACCCCAGTGAGCCTGAGCTAGATTCTCTGCTATGTGCTGGCTCTTGTTTAAATAATGCCAAGGAATATTGGGTGTAGTATACAGCTATAAAGAACTTTCATGATGGCTCCATATGGATACTCACAACAATTCAGTGCTGGCTTCTTTTCTAGACCTTGTCAGCATGAGTATGTACGAACTGTTGAGCTGTCTAACCTCTGCAGTCGTGATGAAGCAACTACAAATTGCAAAGAAGAAACAAACCAGAACCTATTTAGAAACATGAATAAAATATCAGTCTGCTTTGCTATTAAATTGCTTTGTGTTTTTCTGTGACGTGATATCGGCATGATCTAGGTCAGAACTGTTTCTTCATGCCTGTTGTACTAGTGAAATACAATTTAGAATTCAGTTTTGTCTTGATTTTGTTGTTAAGTCCTAATACTGTGCCCATCATGGCATGTAACTAACATGGCATACTTAGCACAGGGAGATACAAAGCCAATCCCAGATGAAGCTGTAAGTCTTCAAAGCTACTTACCTTTAAGTCTACTAATGTCAATACTCAGCTCAATAATAAATTGTCTGGAGGACCATGAGTAAATCACTGAAGTCTCCTTTGTGTTAGTTCCCCATCTATAAACTGAGAATAGTACCTTTGACATCATTGCATGGCTGGAAGATGAAATCAAGGCATGTTTGTGAGGTTCTTAGCTCCTGTTACACTGATGTAAGACATGGAAATGCATAGGGAGCTAATGCCTGTATTTGTACTTGGAGTTTGCCTTTGAATGGATTTGTGTCTTGCAGCCTCATTGTAAAAATTGTGCAGGATTAAAAGTGTATGCATGAGCAGTGGAGTCAATGGAACTCAGTGATGCAATCAGTAAATGATTGCATCTATGACTGCAACTCTCAAGTATTGTTTCTAAAGGTGAGGGATTTAGATGGTAACATTGTCATGCCAAGTTCATACAAGAGTTACAAATGACTCACTTAAAGCAGTTTATTAAAGTACTTTGAGACAAGTCTGTTCACAGAGCTAAATTCTCCCATGAGGAAGTGTTTGAAAAGGGCGAGGCTGCATCCTGGTGCTTCTCAAAACTTCAGGCTTTATCATCCCTATACCTGAAGGAATATGCAATGAGATTTGTCCCTTCTGCCTGCCCTTTCACAGTGATTTTAAAATTTTACATATTTTTTAGTGACGATCTGTTTGCTGCTTTTCCCAATCATTGCTTAGTTGTCGCTCAATCTTTTGGAAACGAAAATGTTTCCAAAGAAAATGAAGACTGGTAGATCTGAAATTTAGTATCTGCTAATTGCAATACCTTTCTGATTGTTATTAATTGTTAGCAACTTCAATTATTTGATAAGCTAGTGAGTTTGAAAGTCAAACAAGAAAATAAAGATCATAGTCCTTTCTAGGTTCATTCTCTAAAATTTTCTTGCCTTCTACTCTGCTCTTGTGAGACCCTGCAGAAGCTCCTGGACAAAGCTGTATGCAGACCAATAGGATCAATGCAATGCCCCATTATTGAATATGCTCATGCACTTATGTACTTTCTAACAGACTATGAGGGTTAGTTCATTGTTAAGCAATTGGTCTAAGTCGTTAAGGCCCGAGCCATGTGGCATTAGGCGACTGGTGTATATCGTTAAGGCACAAGCTGTGGGGGCATTAGGCAATTGGTTCATCATTATCTGTTCAAAGGCTTCCTGTGAGACTTTGTTTGGCTTTGTTCTCCTGTTGTCCATATCCCCAGAGGCAGCTCACAGCTGGTGTCCTCACCCTCTGGAGGAACCTTCATGCAGGCTATGAAGCTTTCCAGCTCACAATTAGCAGTTAGCACAGGCTGGATGGCTCACGTGTCCATTTAATGCAAGATATTCCTCTACAAGATCCCACCTTGAGTACTGCATCCAGTCCTGAAGCCCCTATTACAGGGAAGATCTGGATGTGCTGGAGCGTGTCCAGAGGAGAGCCATGAGGATGATCAGAGGGCTGGAGCTGCTCTCCTGTGAGGACAGGCTTAGAGAGTTGGGGCTGTTCAGTCTGGAGAGGAGAAGGCTCTGAGGAGACCTTATTGTGGCCTTCTAGTATCTGAAGGGGGCTGCAGGAAAGCTGGGGAGGGACTGTTTAGGATGTCAGGTAGTGATAGGACTGGGGGGGAATAGAGCAAAACTAGGAATGGGGAGATTCAGGTTGGATGTTAGGAAGAAGTTCTTCACTGTGTGGGTGGAACAGGTTGCCAAGGAAGGTGGTAGAAGCCCCATCTCTGGAAACTTTTAAGGGCAGGCTGGATGGGGCTATGAGCAACTTGATCTAGTGTTAAGTGTTCCTTCCCATGGCAGGGAAGTTGGAGCTAGATGATCCTTGAGGTCCTTCCCAGCCCTGACAATTCTAGGACTCTATGATTCTATAAAATACATCCCACATGCTAGAAAGACTAACGAGCTGAAAAATTTGCTTAGATATTACATGCAATCTTAGATGAAAGTCACTAAACTAATTCCTCTATTTCTGAATGTTTCCTTTGCAGATGTTTAAACAAACACTGGCAGGCTGAAGTCAACCTGAAAAAAACAATGCTATGCCAAGTCAGTGCTTTTCCATTCCATGATCCAGCTGTCCTAGACTTCCTTCATTCTAGTTATGTGAATGCAGCCATCCAGGTGTGAGATGGAGATGCACTGAAGGTCATTTTAGCATGCTAGAATAAAGCTCTTGCTTTTCAACAGTAAGTGCAGAAATGACTACGTACCATCAGCTGCCATCTTCCGTGACTGCCCTGACGTTGTGGTTAATCTGAACCCAGCTGGCAATGTTTCTGATGAACCTGGCATCATGCTGATCCCATGAACCTCACGTGGAGGAAACTGTCGTCGCCAGGAGGGACCGCGTCTGAAGTTCTTGTCATCGCTCTGTCAATATAGAGTCGTATTTGATAAAGCAAAATGATTTTTTTTTCTTATTAATTATCCTCCTTTTTGCTTCCTCTCTCACTGCCAGATGTATCCCACAACAGACACCCTGCTCTGTTGTACTGCATCCAGCAGCTTCAGTGTGGTTGACACACACTTGTAAAAGTAAATGCTTTAGAAATAGTAAATGCTAGGGTGGAAAATGCCTTTTAAATCTTTGTTTTGCTATAGTAGAGGGTTTTAATCTTTGATCTGACTTAGACTGATCTCTTCCACACACATAGTGACAGAAATTGCAGTGGTTTATACTGCATTAGAAGCTTATGATGCTAATGATTAAATACTCCTGCTTGCACAGAATTCATAGGCATCTCACATTTTCAGCAGCAAGTCTTTACAAGTTTTATTCCTCTTCCCTTGCAGATGTCCAGGACTTGGAAATTTTTGCACTAGACTCTTACCTTAAGATGAATATTTTCCATACGTGGATTAGAGATTCCCCATCCCAGATAACTGCCCCAAATCCCACTCTATTACATAGTAACTGCAAAGAATAAAAACAAACAAGACAAAACCAAAGCCAACCATCCAAAACCCAAAGCCCAGCCAACCAACCAAAACTCCACTTTTCTTCTTTATTTTTAAAGAAAGAATGTTAGGAAGTGTAAGTAAAGAACAGGTTGTGCAGGCACTCTTGCTCTAGCCAGTGAAACTGGGACTCCTTTCTGTATGTTTCCTCTACAGAAGATGTTCATTTTAAGGTAAGAGTGAGTCATCAATCATCAAATTTAGCAGCCAAAATACTGTGCCATGCTGTGGTTACTTTAAAGACCTTGGACTGGCATTTCCAGGGTTTTTTTCGTTTGTTTTCTTAAAGCTCTTAGCTCTTCTTAAACATGTGCAAATTAACATATTTTCATGCATTCAATTTTATGTTTATATTTATATATACTATGTTTATATTTATATACACTGTGTTTATATTTATATTTATGTTTATATTATATATACTGTGGCATTTTATAAATACTGAAAATAAAATTAATTACTTCCTCAAGCCGTCTTTCAGTTCCTAGTGCTAAAAGGTTGTTGTATTCTCTCTCAAGGATCTGCCGTGCCTAGAGACACCAAAGTAAGAAATTAAAAGGATTGAAGAGGAACAAAAAGCTGCAATGGGGACAGACGAACCGGAAGCAGCATGAGCAGACTTGCCTGGGTGTTTTGTGTTGGAATCTGCAATAACAAAGCTAAACTACTGTAGTCAAAGTTTTCATCCAGTGCTATCAGTGAACCATGTACACCACTTTCTAGGATATTGTTAGCGTATTCTCGGAGGCCAATAGCTTGTATCCAGCGTATGACACGGTCGTTGCTCCACACCAGCACATCTATAAGGATATAACACCAGGTCAGTACCCTGAGACATCACAGTTTCCAAATTGTACAGGTGCATGCGTGTAGTTGAGCATGCACTGTGGATGTCACTGCTTTATTTCTTATGTGAGGAGTGCCAGTGCACTGTTCATATAGCTTTAATATCTCCTCTTCAAAACTCTCTGATTTTAGATAACTTTGAGAGAAATACTTACTCTAAATAATGTTCTCAAAGGAGAGAGGTGCTTCCAGAGGGCAGCTCCAGAGTGCAATTCCTTCCATCTCCTACAGATAAGCCTTTCCAATTCTTAAGCAAGATTTTTACAGTTCAACAGTGCAAGGGCATGGGAGACACATTCGTTCCTTAAGGCTTCACCTGAGAGTTTTGTATCCAATGTTTTGAGATTCAGGTCAGCACCTACCATTTTATAACATTTTATAACATGCCATAAAGCAAGCGATGAGTTCTCAATTTTAGAGACTAAAAAAAGACTTGAGGAAGCTGTTCGAGCTGTTAAGGGTTTGGCATGACCCTTATAAAGCTAAGGCAATAAAACAAGCTAGGAAACAGTTTTTGAGGATTTGTCCTACCCGACCAGTAAGGTTAAAAAGAAGTTGCTTATACTGAGCTTTATACTTGTGAACTGGAAATGTCATCCTGACGTTGCTCTTACTTAAGCAGAATTTTTCCTGAACCCTTAAAAGTCCAGCTAATGTGACTGTTCTGGGACCAAGCATTCTCTGTCTCCTGACCAAAAGCATCCCAGACTTTGGGACCAGGATCATAAAATCATAGAATCATAGAATGGTAAGGTTGTAAGGGACCTCAAGGATCATCTAGTTCCAACCCCCTGCCATAGGCAGGGACACCTCCCACTAGTACTGGTTACTCAAGGTTTCATCCAATCTGGCCTTGAACACCTCCAGGGAGGAAGCAGCCACAACCTCCCTGGGCAACCTGTTCCAGTGCCTCACCACCCTCACTGTAAAGAACTTCCTCCTAACATCCAGTCTAAATCTCCCCTCTGCCAGTTTAAACCCATTGCCCCTTGTCCTGTCGCTGTAAGACCTTGTAAATAGTCCCTCCCTAGCCTTCCTGTAGGCCCCCTTCAGATACTGGAAGGCTACTATCAGGTCTCCTCGAAGCCTTCTCTTCTCCAGGCTGAAGAGCCCCAACTCTCTCAGCCTGTCCTCATAGCAGAGCTGCTCCAGCCCTCTGATTATCTTTGTGGNCTCATGTTGAGCTTTTCATCAACCCAGACTCCAAGGTCCCTTTCCTCAGGGCTGCTCTCCAGCCATTCACCACCCAGCCTGGAGTTGTGCTTGGGATTGTGCCTACCTAGGTGCAGGACCTTACACTTGACCTTGTTGAATCTCATGAGATTGGCCTGGGCCCACCTCTCCAGCCTGTCCAGGTCCCTCTGGATGGCATCCCTGCCCTCTAGCAAGTCGACTGTGCCACACAGTTTGGTGCCATCTGCAAACTTGCTGAGGGTGCACTCCATTCCTCTGTCCATGTCACTGACAAAGATGTTAAACAGCACTGGTCCCAGCACTGATGCCTGAGGGACACCACTTGTCACTGGTCTCCAGGTGGACATTGTGCCGTTGATCACCACTCTCTGGGTTCGACCATTCCTTATCCAGTGAGTGGTCCACCCATCAAGTCCATTTTTTTCCAGTTTGGTGACCAGGATAAGCTGAAACAGTGTGGCAGACAGGGATCACTGAGACCAGATTCCATCTGAGATCGTGTCTTAAGTGATCGATGTGTCAAAGGTCAGGTGAAGGAGGTTGTGGGTTATTGACCTTGTCCTAGCACTGTCTAGCACTGAAGCAACGCTAGAATTTGAGACCCATACACAACTGTCTTGTGTAAGTCTCCAGCTGTACTGATTCAGCCCGATTGACTTTGAGGCTGCCACATCCAAGGCATTAGTTCATGCCACCGTCTGCCTTGAGCAAACACATAGTTTCACTGAAGCTTTACCCCTTCTGATTCCTCTTTTTTTTTTTTTTTTTTTTTTTTAAAGCTCTTCCAATCAGCACTGTGCTTGAGAATTGTTAATTGCTGTATTCACTAGAGCTGGAAATGCTTAAAAGAATTGAAGGATTCAGTTCTAATGATGGGGGAAAAAAACCCCAACAACCCATATTATTGTACAGGAAGGAAGCATGCAGTGAGCCTGCAAGTGTTCTAGAGAGCTTCACACAGAAAAATACTTTAAAATCAACTAGTAAATCTTCTAATAGGGGCAGTTCTGTTAGGAATTATTCTTATAAACCAAACAACTGACTCAGTGGTCACTCATTCAAGCAACATTTTCTGTGATGCACATTTTGAAGAAACCAAAGTCAAAGGTTTTCAAATGCAGGAGCACAGTGATAGGGTCCTGAGTGCTCCCATTTCCCACTGCTGCCCCCGGCACAACCCACTGAGTTGCAGGTTATTTGACACTGCTTCTGAGACTGAAGGAAGCTAGGATAAGACCTGTCCCCAAAATATACATATTGAGCCACCATTCAGAACTGAGGAGTTTAGCAAAGTGCTTAGCTGTGTAATTTAAGGAAGTATTTAGTGTTCTGAAGACAGATGGATTTGGGTTACTCTTACTTAAGGCACATGCTTAATTGTTTTGCTAAAACGGCATGACAAGGGGTTAATATTGCCAAGCTTCAAAAGTAGACACATTCCCAGTATCCATTCCCAGCAGCTATCACCTTTTATTTCATGCTGACTCATTTCTCTTCGCTTTTCCAGTTCTTTTCTATCATAATTCAACCTCTTTAAACACATGATTCCATATTGCAAGCTTGTTCTGTTATTTAAAGAGAAACATTTACAGAGTTAATAAAGATAATTTCCAAGATGGGAACATGTGTAGGATGTATTTCCTGTATTTCACAGGAAGTGTTGTTTCATGATGCCCAGGCAGCATAATATTGAGGACAGAAGGTAGAGTAAAACCATCCAACCCCCTCCCCCACCAAACTTCCACAGACTTCAAAAATGAAATGGACAAAAGAAAAATTAGTATGCTTCAGTAAATGTTCTAGCATAAGTAGCTCATAACATTAAAAAACACACTGAGAAAAGGTCAGCCCTTGCCAGTTGTGAAGTTTGTCACATTTAGCCTCAAAAAAGTGACAAGTCAGACGTTACATTTAAAAAACACCTCCACTTCTTGTCACATAAACATCATTCTCCCTAAAGTCTAAATGCCTTTATATCCATATTTTCAGTTTAGTTTCCTGGTTATAGCCCTAGATAACCTGAAAAAAACTGTCAAACCGCTTGTACTGTTAACAGCTTTTATGTGCTAGACACAATAGCTTTTCATTATTATGAGATCTCAAGGCTTCAAATATTAGTCTACTGCTTTGCACCACTTGTTTTTGCATTGTCAAGGTTTTATTTATGCACTAATGGTTCCTAACACATTATGAAATCAAGCTTAATTTTGAAAGACATAATTACAATGCATCTGCTACTACTATGAGAATTTCAGGTCTGGTTTCTAACACCAAGCGCTCACCTTTCTGGGCATTTTCCCACACCAGAGCAACAGAAAGAAAGTATTTCTATTCTTTGCAGCACTGAGTACCATGCCAGACACAAAAATGCCTCTATAGTTTCAGTCTTTATGCCAACATACCGATGAAAGCTATCCACCATTTTCAGGTGCACACGTAGATCTTTCTTTGTCAGGTGATCCAACATCCTCGCATCCACCAGGCATTCCATAAAGTAACTTCGGTACTGAGGTAACCCCAGACTGGGGAGCCATTCATTACCTATCCACTCATGGTTCATATCACCATAAGCCAGGGTCTACAGGGTAGAAAAAAACAAGAGAGTGGGAATAAATGTGAGAGTTTCAGAGAATCAGGGAACATTAGACATTCTACATGGGGTCGGTCTCTTCTGCCAGGCAACCAGCAACAGAATGAGGGATCACAGCCTCAAGCTGTGTCAGGGGAGGTCTAGGCTGGATATTAGGAGGAGGCTCTTGACAGAGTGATTGGCATTGGAATGGGCTGCCCTGGGAGGTGGTGGACTCACTGTGCCTGGAGGGGGCCTGGATGAAGGCATCCTTGAAGACAAGCCTGGATGGGGCACTTATGATTGGCTATGGCTGGGTGCTAGGTTGGGCTAGGTAAGCTTGGAGGTCTCTTCCAACCTGGCTGATTCTGTGATTCAGAATACATTAGTACATTAATTTAGAATATATGGTAATGAAATGGCTTTGTAAGAACAGATTTGATAGTGTGTAATCAACCTGGCATGCCAAGGATCACAAATGGAGTGCAGTGCTCTGCCACCCTTACTGTAAAGAGGTTTCTCCTCATGTTGAAGTGAAACCTTCTATGTTTAAGTTTGTATCCATTGCTCCTTGTCTTATCAGTGTGCACCATGGAAAAGAGATTGGCCCCAGGCACTTATAGAATAATAGAATCATAGAATCAACCAGGTTAGAAGAGACCTCCAACTTGACATCCACCCCTCAGATACTTATAAACATTGATCACTGAGTTTGTCCAAAGTTGCACCATAGACCAAAGACATGCTGTGCTTATTTGTAATGACACTTCCTAGATTAGAAATCTTATCTGAAAAAAAAAAAATTAAGTTTTTACATTGTTTTGACACTGGAGATGGATGCCACTGTGAGGTACTTCTTACTGATAGCAGTTTTGCCTCTTGTATCTTGTTTTCTACAGTTCTAAATTTAAGCAATTTTTTTAAATAAGAAATCATAGTTTAATTTTTTGAGTTGTACATGAAAGCAAACTTTTTCCATAAACAAAATAAACAAAATGCATTTGTTTCATAGTTGTACTTGCTTTCAGTTGAGCTTGAATATTTAGGATAGGCGAATCCTCCACTGAACTTGGTAATAAAACATGAACACCCCCAGAGCCCTCAGAGGCTCCTCACAGCCCAGGTGCTCCAGGCCCTTCACCAGCCTCCCTGCCCTTCTCTAGACATGTTGCAGCATCTCAGTGTCCTTCCTGTAGTGAGGGACCCAGAACTGAACACAACACTTGAGCTGTGGTCACACCAGTGCTGAGCCTGGGAGGATGATCACCTCCCTGTTCCTGCTGTCCACAGTGTTTCTAATACAAGCCAGGATGCCATTTGTTTTCTTGGTCACCTGGACACATGGACAGTCAACTATCAACCAATACCCCCAGGCCCCTCTCCAAATTGCAGCTTTCCAACTACACATCCCCAAGTCCATAGCTTACCATGGGGTTATTGTGAAAAAAAAAAAAAAAAAAAGGCGGCAAGAGTCATACCTGAGCCCAGCTGCCTTCTTCAGACTCCTGAGTTATCAGCAGGAAGCAATTAGTAGAGCAGGTAAAAGGACAATAAAAATTAGTTATAAAAAGATCTGTTTTTCACGTGTCTGTTAATACTAGCACAAACAAAATTGCACATGTAAAATGTACCAGGCAGTAGCAATGCCCTGGGCTAAACTGCCTTAAAAATTACAAGACTAAAATGATAAACCAAGTAGGGCAAATCTAGCTAATTTCTAAAGATATTAAATCACTGCCATTGTTTCACAATCAAAGCACAGCCATTTCCTTACAAAATTAGTCATTAGTGATGCCATTTTTTCTATTTCTAGTTAGATTTGCTACATTCACATTCTATTTCCTTGTGAATGTATTTCAAGAGAGTTTTTTAATCTATCTAACTTTTTTTATGGCAAAACTATTTTTCTGGCTGGGCACTTAAACACAATCAACTCTGCCTCTGGTCAGCTGGGTGTTTTTATATTAGCATTAATAAAACTGGAAAATTCTAAGGGAAATAATACGGATGAGAATGTGTTTCATGATTGTTCATGAGAGTACTTAAAATAATACAATGAGGTTTCTAAGAAAGAAGCACTGCATCAAAATTTAGCTTCAGTACCTCCTTCATTACATATGGACTGTGCTGTCTACAGGAGTTTTCCAAACTGAAGGCAGTTTTTTTGATGTTGTATTATGGTTTATCAGCGTTGTTGTGGAGCTGTTATGTTATGACATAATGTTAAAACCAAAATCTAAAATATGTTCCCAGTGAAAGAAAAAAAGTAAGTCAGAACTAGTGAATAAATTCTGCTCCCAGTTATTTATGTCCCCAAAGTAGGGAGGGGCCTTGAGGAAAAAAAAAAAAACAAAAAAACAAAAACAAAACTAAACTAAACTAAATAAAATAAATATTAAAAAAAGAAAAAAAGACTGATGTCCTCCATGCACACTAAATCAAAGAGCATGAATACACAAATATGGACCTGAAAGGCTCAGCACTAATGAAAACACTGAGTTGTGGAATTCTTGACTCTTTTTTTGTTCAATTTCAGCAGATCTAAAACCATCTTCAGAACAGATACTAAGAAGCAGAGTTGCAGCTGGTAATCAGGATAATTTCATTTTACTAAATGAAAAGTCACACTGGCAGTGAAACTATTACCTACTGCAAAACTCCACAACACTGGCTTTACGTTCACACAGTTTTTCTGATCACAGTAGAGTTTGTAAATGTCTTTTGCTGATAAACGATGTAGCTGTTCTCTAAATTCAATTTCACTGCCCCCTGTGAATTTCTAGTGACATGCTTGGGAAGCATCCTACAGAAGATCTGGCATCTTCATTTCATCAGGTGCATCCCAATCTCTCTTTCAAGCCATCGTAAATGGAAGTAGAAAGACTAACCGTTTTAGCCGGAGCAGCAAGGTTCTCCATTTCTTCATGGGTCACCCAAACATTGCCTGAGGGCTATGGACAAGGCCCCCAGCAAGGCAGGTGGGATCCACATTAGGTAAGCAGTGGTAAAGAAGAAAGGCAGCACCACTGTAAGTTAATAGCATATAGCATCACCATCAGCACAACCACGTTCTTGCCTCTACCGAGCTGCACCTAGAGACAACTTTAGACAGCTCATTTTGTGTCTTTTGTTAGCGGGTTTTGAACAAACACGGTGGAACATTTCAATTAGAATTGATGGATGAAACCTGGCAGAGCACAATCACAAAGGGAAGAAGAATAATTAAAGCTGCATTTGCAACACCTTTGGCTCATAGCTCTGTCTTGAGGTAAACTTTAGTTCTCAAGGATTTTCCATCCTAGATACTCGCACACATCACATGCTCATATTGTAATCTAAATAATGATCACTGCCCCAATGTTTCTGCCAAGAGAATTCATCTGTGAATTTTTCCTAACCCAATTGTTTTCAGTGGGATTATTATTAGGAAGATGAAGTGAGACAGGAAGGGGGTGTGGAAGCGCTGTGGTTTCTTGAGAGATGAAGTAAATTAACTCCTTCCTTGACAAAGAGGGGAGACAGAAATGCTTGGGACTCAAAAATGCACATTCCAGGGCAAGGCAGCTTTGTACTGTCAATTATTCAGGGAGAGGTAAAATTACTCTGTGTTTCTAGCTCAAATGTACTGTCTGATTACATAAATGTCAATGCTTTTATGCTTTGAAATATGCCTTTAAAACAAAAAATAATTTTGTTTAGTAATTCAGCTTCATGTTGAGTCTGTGCTGCCTCACAAGAAATTCATTATGATTGCCATGGTTCTGACACACATAACTGTTCTGAGGGGAGGAAACATCAGATGGGGAACTAGGATATCTCCTAAGAAACCTGAATGTGCACAAGTCCATGGGGCCTGATGAGATCCACCCACGGGTCCTGAGGGAACTGGCAGATGAAGTTGCCAAACCACTGTGCATCATATTTGAAAAGTCATGGCAGACTGGTGAAGTTCCTGCTGACTGGAGAAGGGCAAACATAACACCCATCTTCAAGAAGGGTAAAAAGAATGACCCTGGAAACTACAGACCAGTCAGCCTCACCTCTGTGCCTGGCAAGATCATGGAGCAGATCCTGCTGAAAGTCCTGCTAAGGCAAATGGAAAACAAAGCAGAGGTGATTGGTGGGAACCAGCATGGCTTCACCAAGGGCAGATCTTGCCTGACAAATTTAGTGGCTTTCTATGATGAAGTCACAGCGACAGTGGACAAGGGAAAGGCAGCTGATGTCATCTACCTGGACCTGAGTAAAGCATTTGACTCTGTCCCACATGACATCCTGGTCACCAAACTGGAAAAGCATGGACTTGATGGATGGACCACTCGCTGGATAAGGAATTGGCTGGATGGTCGAACCCAGAGAGTGGCGATCAACGGCACAATGTCCACCTGGAGACCAGTGACAAGTGGTGTCCCTCAGGGGTCAGTGCTGGGACCAGTGCTGTTTAACATCTTTGTCAGTGACATGGACAGAGGAATGGAGTGCACCCTCAGCAAGTTTGCAGATGACACCAAGCTGTGTGGCACAGTCGACTTGCTAGAGGGCAGGGATGCCATCCAGAGGGACCTGGACAGGCTGGAGAGTTGGGCCCAGGCCAACCTGATGAAATTCAATAAGGCCAAGTGTAAGGTCCTGCACCTGGGTAGGCACAATCCCAAGCACAAATACAGGCTGGGTGGTGAATGGCTGGAGAGCAGCCCTGAGGAAAAGGACCTTGGAGTCTGGGTTGATGAAAAGCTCAACATGAGTCTGCAGTGTGCACATGCAGCCCAGACAGCCAACCGAGTCCTAGGCTGCATCAAGAGAAGCGTGGCCAGCAGAGCAAGGGAGGTGATTCTGCCCCTTTACTCTGCTCTCGTCAGACCCCACCTGGAGTACTGTGTGCAGTTCTGGAACCCTCAGCACAGGAAGGACATGGAAGTGTTGGAGCGGGTCCAGAGGAGGGCCACAAAGATGATCAGAGGGCTGGAGCAGCTCTCCTATGAGGACAGGCTGAGGGAGTTGGGGCTCTTCAGCCTGGAGAAGAGAAGGCTTCGAGGGGACCTGATAGTAGCCTTCCAGTATCTGAAGGGGGCCTACAGGAAGGCTGGGGAAGGATTATTTACAAGGTCCTGCAATGACAGGACAAGGGGCAATGGGCTTAAACTGGCAGAGGGGAGATTTAGACTAGATGTTAGGAGGAAGTTCTTTACAGTAAGGGTGGTGAGGCACTGGAACAGGTTGCCCAGGGAGGTTATGGATGCTCCCTCCCTGGATGTGTTCAAGGCCAGATTGGATGAGGCCTTGAGTAACCTGTACTAGTGGGAGGTGTCCCTGCCTATGGCAGGGGGTTGGAACTGGATGATCCTTGAGGTCCCTTCCAACCTTACCATTCTATGATTCTATGATTCTATGATTCTATATTTAATAGCAACATGAAGCTGAAAGGTCAACCAACAGTAATATTAGAGTCCTCCTGCCCAGGGTCTTACATAGCTAGGTGCATCTGGTACTCTTCAAAGGTGTCTACATTCTAATTTCCACCAAAAGATTCACCATGAATTCCATGAAGATAGATTTCTACTAATGAGATCATAATAGTCTGGCCTGCACTATCTAAGCAGTAGGTATTTTCGTCCATTTCTATACCATGCTTCCCTTACCATGGAGCCTCAGCTTTTGCCTCTTCTCTAAGTTTTGCTTTTGTTCCAGTCCCTGTTGCCCCTTTCATAGTCATCACCATTCAGCACCATCATCATCACCTCTCAGCATGAACTCCTTTGTTGTTTTTTTTTTTCTTATCAGTTTGCCCTGGTTTTTTTTTTTCATTTTCCACTACTCGGTGCCTTCTAGCATACATTGTTACTTCCTCCCTAATCTGCTTTCTCGCTCTTGTAGATACATTCCCCATTCCTTTCCCACTTGTAACTGTGTTTCTTCTTTACTTGCTTCCTTCTCATCTGCTGCTGCTCTCTCCTTTCCTCACCAGACGCACAGGCTTCACCTTCCCCTTCCAGAATTTTCCATCACACCTCCAGTCACTGCTTCATTTTAAAAGCACAAAGAACCTGGAGCCAGTCAATTCGGATCAGATAACATTCAAAAGGATACAAAAAAGCATAATGGGAACGAGTTTCAAAAGAGCTGTGATCCCCAAAGAACCTCTCCCCTGTCTTGCAGTTGCCCCCTCCTCCCCCTAAAAAAGCCAAACACAAACCAAAACAACAAACAACACACAAAATAAGCAAACAACAATAATACAAACAAACAAATAAACCAAAGAACCTGATTTGATTGGGAAAGATAATTTGAAAGAAGAGAATGGAAAAAATACAGGTGAAATTGCAGAGAGCCCCATATTCATCATCCAGTTAACAGCAAGGTTAGTTAAAGGCAAAAAGAGTATCTGCTAAAGGAAAAACATCACTGATTAACAAGCAAGCAATGAACAAGTCCTTTTAAGTTCCCACTCCCAGTGAAGTGTGTTAGCCTTAGAGTCACTCTCTTACTACAAAGGTCTTGCTGCAGACTCCTGCTGTGTGAAATGGGGGAGCAGAAGTTAGCTAACAGAACTCACTGTTCTGGATGTTGGAGGTGCTGATGGACTTGTCAACGATACCATCTCCTGGATCGCTAACCGCAGCTTTAAGCGGTGAAGAGGATTACTGATTCCAATTTCCCTTTGAATCTCAGTGTCAGACAAAGCAGACATGATGGCTCCACTTTTCACATTGGCACGGCAGGCAGCAACATACCAGGCTGGCATGCCTAGCCAGAGCTGTTGAAAGAAAAGACAAGTTCACCCCAAGCATTGCTTCATTTCTCAAGGGAAACGAATCATCGGCCTGCCAGTCGGGATAGGCATGGAAATGCACACAAACCAGTACCCATACCATGGGCTTGGAGGTAATTAAATTGGTTCAGGGCCTTTGACGTTGCCATGGCTTCAGCTGAACTCTAATACTTTCATTGTAAACAGAAGTTAGAGTAATGGATGTTTTGAGATAGTTTTAGAGCTGTATACTCCCATCACCTGAGCTCCTCCTTTCCTAGGCCTTTAATGAGCAAGTAGTGGCAGGAGCCGGTGCTGCTGCGCACTTAATAGATTTATCACACACAGGAGACGACCAAAGTGGAATGGATCAAGCAATTTTTTGTACTTCTGTATTAAAATGGCTTTCTCCCTTTTCTCCATGTTAGTCCTCATGGTCTACTCATAGGTACAATTTTATATTTTTCAGCTTTTATTTTGTTGGTAGAAATAAACTAAGAGCAGTTCACATAACCACTCTCTCGAGGACTGAGCTTGTTGTAAATTTGGGAACAGTCCAGCACAGTGTCACAGCTCAGCTAGAAATACTGATTAGAAGTTGCAGCAAACTGTTAGCAGTGCTACATAATCTGTAGATTTTGAAGACACCTACCTGTGACAGCATGCTTTTCCTCTTGTGTTAGCCTTACCAGGCTGACCAGTGCTAAGTCAGTGACACCACTTAGTTTTTCCTTGTAAAAGGTACTCTCCACTTCTAGCAGTCTGTCCTGGCACCTACTGAGTAAGAACTCTCCTTGGGTTTCTCTGCCTTTTCTTTTTCTGCTCCCTTATTAATATTACTGACAGTGTCTACATCTCTTTACTCCCAAAAGAGATAATTTTGTAGTGGGATACTTGCACATGGGAAATTTCTCACAGTATGAGATACATTCTGCTATACTAAAACCTGTGAGCAGGACACAAGGAGCAAATGCCACAATTACTGAGATTTTGGGGGTAACACAATGGAAAACAAAGACAGACCTAGTGAGGTGCAACTCTAACTAGGTCTTTTTAGTATCTTAATTTTTTTGTTAATAATAGCTTCCTGAAAGTGGACCCACTATCAAAGAAATGAGACAAAATATGCTGGCAGTCAATTCACCACCAAATCTGATCAGTGGATGATACTCATAGCAGACATGAGAATAGGCGGGAATAGATAGACTTGCTTGGCATAGAAGTAATAGAAACCCATTGCTTGAGCCATGAAAGAACAGTGTTTGGGTAAGCATCTTTTGACTAATCCTTCACCTAAAGCATTCAATAATTTTTGTCAAAATTCACAGGCAGCTCTGCCTGATGTTCTTCTGGATGAGTTCCAAAATCCATTCCTTTAGGCTCTCTCTGCAGATTTAGTTTCAGAGATGAAGTCCTTGTCTGCATATCGGGTATTTCAGCCTTGATCTCTCAGATCTCAGGTGAAAGTGTGGAAAGGTAGATCCCTTCTATTTCTGCTCTGAGTGGTACCTAGGTAAATCAGCCCTTTCTCATTATATTTTATTAAAAATTGTGAAGACTTAGCTTGTGTGTTAACCTCAGACATAATTTGATAGCTAAATTTTGTTTTCTCCTTAGTACATTACCCTACACGAACTCTGTCTGTGAACTTCCTACATACTTAGAGATTGAGAAATAACATTTCACAAACTTGGCATTCAGGTGCTATTGAAAAGCCTTGTGCCCTGTCCTTATCCTGCTGAGTAATTCTGTTTTACTTTTTTTTTTTTTTTTTTTTTTTTTTCCCCAGGTTTAGTCTCTGGTTTACACTACCCAGTTTTAAAATCCACTCAGTGTTCATGGTACATTACACAGTGGGGAGAGGATGAGACTTTAACAGACTCTTTTAGCAGTTGTGAGGACAGGCACACAGAAGCAGCCTGGAAATATGACCCACATTTCCAAGTTATGTCCAACACTTACTTCCAGCCAGGCAACCACTGTCGGCCCATCCCACTGTGCAAAAGGCAGACCCTTTCTCCGGGCTTCTTCCAGAAGTTCATGTCTAAAAATGGACCAAAACATGTTAAATACACAGAGGTCTAGGTAGGGACAATATAGATGCAACCATGCCTCTTTGTTAAGGACAATGACAGTGAAGCATGATGGCAGACACAGACACAGCATGGAAAAGACCACTGAATGATGCAGCTCCTTCTCCTTTTAAAACATATTCCTTAATTGGTTCCTAACCTCCTTTTTTTTTTTTTTTTTCCTTCCTCTGGGTGTACTTTGACATCCTTTTAAACACTCTACATAGAAGAGGCAAGGTTTCTGTTTGTCCTTAACTGAAGCAATATAGAACCGGGCTATTCTATAGAGGATCACCCATAGGTGAAGGAGATGTATGTGAAAAGAACAAAATGAGGGATTCCTCCTATGACGAATTTAACTCTGTTCTGGTAACGACTCAGAAAGAACCAAACTTGCCAACTTCTAGACCTGAGCTAAGCATGGATGTAACACAGCTGGGTCTAAGAGGTCTCTGTGACCTAAACCCTGAAACTCTAAATCTGTTGGACCAACTATGCACAATTTTAGTGTCTCTGGAGCACAGCTCTTCTGCATCTTAAATAAGCCATCCACGGTTAAGTAAGAGTTGGTTACTTCTTTAATAGATTGATGGGTTTTTGATGTGTACGTTTTTATGGTATTTTTCTGTTTGCTTATTTGTTTGGTTTTGTTATTACCATTTTATGACTACTAATATAAAAAAGAAATTTATATTGTTTGCTGATGTAAACACTTTTATAATTACTGAATTGATGTGGCTTCTCGGTTTTATACATCTAGATAGATAGGTAGATGATCTAGATAGATAGGTAGATGTATTTTCCATTGCATTAATCAGTCCAACTCCTACATTTGCAGCTTCTGTGGACTGTAATAAGGTTAATTTTCAAAGCTTAAAATGTACTTTTAATACAGTGGCGTTAAATATTTGGTAAAGTTGTGTATAGGTCAGTCAATTGAACTATTGCTGAAAAGCTCTGTATTAAACACATTCAAACATTTGACCTGACATTTTTATTCCTGGAGGTGGAATAAAGAATCCACTGGCAGCACAGAAAAAACAGACCTTTGACATTCCTTTTTTTTTTTTTTTCTTTAGTTGGTATTTAACAACATACTTCAACTGTCGCCTTCTGAGTGAAACAAAAAGGATGGTCTCTGCTATAAGCTGTAGTAGAATCATTGTGTATATTTATATGACCCTTGTTCATAGAATGGTAAGGTTGGAAGAGACCTCAAGGATCATCTAGTTCCAACCCCCTGCCATAGGCAGGGACACCTCCCACTAGTACAGGTTACTCAAGGCCTTGTCCAACCTGGCCTTGAACACCTGCAGGGAGGGAGCAGCCACAACCTCCCTGGGCAGGGAAACAGTGTACTGGAAAACAAATTAGAAAAACAAATACTATACTTGTGTAGCATTAAAATGTTACTTAAATTTCTACACAACAAGGAAATTTTGGAATTACAGCTTCAAATTTGCCTTGTTCTCATTTATTACTACAGCCTTTGCAGTTCATTTATACCTTTAGCCGTTTAAATATATATATATATATAAAAATAAATACACTACAAAATCACAGCAGACAAAAGTGATTAAATGAGCTTATTTGCAAGTAGTACTCCTTTAGGAATTTTTGCACTGCCAAAGGACCAGACTGAGAAAATCTCACTTTAGTAGAAAATGAAACTCACAATATTGCATCTGTGAGCCCCTGGCTCTGATATGAACAGAAAGATAGCTGCTTCTATATTTATGCTGCAGTAGTATGCGATATTACAAATGCTTGGTAGCATTCCTGAAGCTTCTCCTCCACAAGTTCTTTGCAGCACATCTTATTCTTTGTCACTCGGATGTCCAAAAACATCATAGGGCTGTCCTTGCAATATTCTTAGTAAAATGAGAAGTTACTCTCTGGGTACACAGACATCATGTTACCCTCAGTAGTTGCTAGAGGTGTAGGAGTACAATATTCCCAGGGAAACAAGCAGTGAATGTCAGTAGAGAAACTAGTATTACAGGGAAAAAAAAATTCACTCTTTCAAAATACATTAGAAGTATTACACAGGAAAAGCCAATTACCATTTTGATCAATGGTGCAAATTAGCAGAAAAACTAACCCAGTGATCTGTCTTTTTCGGAATACAATCTGAATATTTTAGAACAGCCTGAACATACTATTGTCCTTCGAGGACAGTCATAGAATCATAGAATTACAAGATGTCAGGGGTTGGAAGGGATCCACTCCAGCACCCCTGTCAGAGCAGGATCTCCTATACCAGATCACACAGGAACACATCCAAATGGTTCTTGAACATCCCCAGAGTGGGAGACTCCACAACCCCCCTAGGCAGTCTGTGCCAGGGCTCTGTCACCCTCACAGGGAAAAAATTCCTCCTCAGGCTCACATGGAACCTCCTATGCCTCAGCTTCCACCAAGTGCCCCTTGTGCTGGCACTGGGCATCACCCAGCAGAGCCTGGCTCCAGCCTCCTGGCACTCACCTTTACATCTTTAGAACCATTGCTGAGGTCACCTCTCAGGCTCCTCCTCTCCCAGCAGCACAGCTCCAGCTCCCTCAGGCTCTCCTCCTAACAGAGCTGTTCCATTCCCTTCAGCATCTTTGTGGCTCTGTGCTGGACTCTCTCCAGCAGTTCTATGTTCCTCTTGAACTGAAGGGCCCAGAACTGGACACAATACTTCAGATATGGCCTCACCAGGGTAGAGTAGAGGGGGCAGGAGAACGTCTCTCAACCTACTCACCACAGCCCTTCTAACTCACCCCAGCGTGGCATTGCCCCTCCTGCCCACCAGAGCTCATTGCTCGCTCATGCCCATCCTGCCACCCACCAGGACTGCCAAGTCCTTCTCCCTTTCACTGCTCTCCAGCAGCTCAGTCCCCAACCTGTACTGATCCCTGGGGCTGTTCTTTCCCAGGTGCCAGACCCTACACTTGCACCTGCTGACCTTCATTCAGTTTCTCCCTGCCCAGCTCTCAGCCTGTCCCAATATGGCTGAATGTCAGCACAACTCTCTGCTGTGGCAGCCACTGCACCCAATTTGGTGGCATCAGTAAACTTGCTGCCAGTGCTCTCTGTGCCCTCATCCATTCATTGATGAATACATTGAATAATATTGGCCCCAGTACAGCCATGGGCTTCTTGAAAACATTAGGTCTCAAAACCCAAATATTGGTGAGTACAGTTCTATTTTCCTGGTAAAAACATGCAACTTATTACAGGAGGATTAAGAGCTGAATGCTCTGAAGTTCATCATTCCTTTCCCTTTCATTCCTAGCCCAAAGTCTGGAGGTTGTGAATAGCATGACACAGTTTCTCTGACGTGGAAGATGCTTTGTAAGGCAACGTGGGTATTTTCTCCTCCTAAGACTTTGTCAGACTTTGTCAGTACTACCTGTTAGAATGTGTCCACTTTGCATTGGTAAGGAGGTAGGGAATTAAAATGTAATTGGTTTTATGCTTGTTTAGTTTTTTGGCAGCATATGAAAACACACTGATAAGGAAGAGCTCGCTTTAATTAGACATTCCTATAAATGCTTCTGTTTCACAGATACGGCTTTAACGCATCTACTAACACTGGAAGGAATTCCAAATTAAAGCTGTATTTTTAAAGATAACATTGTTGTTGCTTGAGAGTAAAATCTTCTTCCTAGAGACATGATGGGAGCAACTTCAAAATAGTATTTAAAATATATCATCACCCTGAGCCTGGTTTTGCAAAGTCAGGAGGTTTCATTACTATCAGCTGTTCAACACTCATCCAAATTTTGAGAGATGTTCGCATCAGTCTGTTTCAGAAAAAAAGTGCCTCAAAGTAGGTTGTCTTCACTCTCTCTTTTTTTTCCAGACAGAGAAGAAAAAACAATCAAATTGTATCAAATCATAGGGCTGCATGTCAGAGCAGCAGGGTTGGTTCCCCAGAACTGAGCTACCTTGTTTGAGCCTCCTAAAATGTCTTTCTAAGGATAATGCCGCACCGGGTCACCATTTTCCTAAGACACAAGTACAACCTCCCAAAGCATCACCAACCTACCAAGATAAAAGCACAGCTATTTGGTGCCATGAGAACTACGAATGCTTCACAGTCCC
This sequence comes from Eubucco bourcierii, assembly GCA_013396675.1. Classification (NCBI taxonomy): domain Eukaryota; kingdom Metazoa; phylum Chordata; class Aves; order Piciformes; family Ramphastidae; genus Eubucco; species Eubucco bourcierii. The sequence continues at coordinate 145,624 of VWZE01003157.1, read as the reverse complement.
TCTGGACAGTAGAGAGGCACATGGGTGCAAAAGGAAGGGGGAGAAGAGCAAAAGTCTGTTATTATCCTATGAATTTTCCATTTTTTATATATCCTTCCCTTGCACTGGGAAGATTCTACCTCTTGTCAGTATCAATATTCATAAGTATCTGAGGGCTGGGTGTCAAGAAGGAGGGAACAGACTTCTCAGTTGACCCTGTGGTAGGACAAGGGACAATGGATGTAAACTACAGCACAGGAAGTTCCACCTCAGCAAGAGGAAGAACTTCTTTACTGTAAGGGTCATGGAGCACTGGAACAAGCTGCCCACAGAGATTGTGAAGTCCCCTTCTTTAGATGCATTCGTGTCTGGATGCATTCCTGTGTGCCCTGAGCTAGATTCTATGGTCCTGCTCTGGCAGGGGGTTGGACTCAGTTATCTATGGAGGTCCTTTCCAAGCCCTAAAATCCTGTGATCTTGTGATCCCACGATCTCTCTCCAACTCATCACATAAAATTCAAATACCTTGATTAAAAATAAGAATTATCTTTAAATAGTCTTTGTGTGGGAAGCGGACAAGAACTTGACTCATCATGCAGTGACATTCAATTTGCTTTATCAAGATGAAGCTTCTCACTATGAAGCAAACAAGAAATAACAGCTTAGGGTTTCTGATAGACATTAACAGGTTGTGCAACACACAAAGCGCAGAATGTATTCATGGAAGAAGCAATGTTTCAACACAGATTTTCATATTCCTGCAAACAGTAGCATTTACTCTGAGACTTCCAGTTCACATTAAAAGCTCTAAGGGATGTTATATTGCACGTATCATAATGTCTCTCAGTTAAAGTGGAATCATAAATGGAAGACAAATTGAAAGGGGAGGGTCAGTGAAACCAAGAGCCAAATCATTTGGATAAGGAATTGGCTGGATGGTCGAACCCAGAGAGTGGCGATCAACGGCACAATGTCCACCTGGAGACCAGTGACAAGTGGTGTCCCTCAGGGGTCAGTGCTGGGACCAGTGCTGTTTAACATCTTTGTCAGTGACATGGACAGAGGAATGGAGTGCACCCTCAGCAAGTTTGCAGATGACACCAAGCTGTGTGGCACAGTCGACTTGCTAGAGGGCAGGGATGCCATCCAGAGGGACCTGGACAGGCTGGAGAGTTGGGCCCAGGCCAACCTGATGAAATTCAATAAGGCCAAGTGTAAGGTCCTGCACCTGGGTAGGCACAATCCCAAGCACAAATACAGGCTGGGTGGTGAATGGCTGGAGAGCAGCCCTGAGGAAAAGGACCTTGGAGTCTGGGTTGATGAAAAGCTCAACATGAGTCTGCAGTGTGCAC
>VWZE01003157.1:128948-143998 GCA_013396675.1 Eubucco bourcierii | reverse complement strand
TGGGAGGTGTCCCTGCCTATGGCAGGGGGTTGGAACTGGATGATCCTTGAGGTCCCTTCCAACCTTACCATTCTATGATTCTATGATTCTATGATCATGCTAGCAAAAGACAAGCAGAATCTAGCTTAAAATTTTGTCTAACAGGCATTTTAGATCCTGTGAAATGGTCTTAGAATCATGAACTCAGAGAATCAATCAGGTTGGAAGAGGCCTCCAAGCTCACCTAGCCCAACCTAGCACCCAGCCCTAGCCAACCAATCAGACCATGGCACTAACTGCCCCATCCAGGTTTGGCTTGAACACCTCCAGGCACAGTGAGTCCACCACCTCCCTGGGCAGCCCCTTCCAATGCCAATCACTCTCTCTAGCAACAACTTCCTCCTAATATCCAGCCTAGACCTCCCCTGGCACAGCTTGAGGTTGTGTCACTTCGTTCTGTCCCTGGGTGCCTGGCAGCAGAGCCCAACCCCAGCTGGCCACAACCTTCCTTCAGGTAGCTGCAGACAGCAATGAGGTCTGCCCTGAGCCTCCTCTTCTGCAGGCTGCACACCCCCATCTTCCTCAGCCTCTCCTCACAGGGCTGTGCTCCAGGTCTCTCACCAGCCTCATAAGCATTTTGTTGAAAAGATAATAAATGATCAAGCAGAGTAGATTATTATTGTTATTGTTATCATTATCATTAATTATTATGTCACACACAAATTTAGCATTATAACAAAATATCATGCAGGAATGATTTCTACAGAGAAACAGGCAGAAACAGCAGACCAAATATGCTACATTTATCTAAGCAATCCTATGATTTCAAGTAAAGATTAAACACATCTGCCTCTTGAATGCTAACACTCACATTGAAAGGCTCCAAAATTCAGGAGAGAGGATTTACAATGAATTAAGCTGGATTTGTCATCTGTTGTATGTGTAAGAGAATCCTGTAGTGAAGGTCATTGTATGACAAAGTAGCTGAATTTGTATAAATGAATGCTTGTGTCAAACATCTAATACAAAATCAGTTTTGTTTTATCTATGTGTTTTCTGCAAGAGTAACAATGACTTTCAAGTAGAAAAAAGAAAAGACTGAGTTGAAAAGGCTATATAATTCTGATTTAATTTAATCAGAAAGGATCCATCTACTTTAAAATCTGCAGCAATTAAAAACTGGGTCATATCCTGTTTCAGCTTTGGCATTTAGATGACCCAGTTTCAAATAATATGAAATCTTCATTCTTTCTCCTTTTTGATACTTAGTATAGTAGTCAGACTGAGAACAAAGGGCAAAATTAATTTTCCTTTCTTTATGAAACGTTTTCTATCCAAATTTAAGGACTTTTAAAAAAAATGAAATACAGAAATCAAGATGCAAGAAATAAAGTTCTAAAATCTATAGAATGAGGGAGAATAATTTAAATTTAACAGAACCCCAGATTAGACTCAACAGTGCTGTAATTATACTATAGATGTCTATACTGTCACAGAACCGTGGAGACACAGAATGGTAGGAGTTAGAAGGCCTCTCAGGAGATCAAGTCCAACCCCTGTGCCAAAGCAGGATCACCTAGGGCAGGACACACAGGAATGAGTCCAGGTGGGTTTTGAAAGTCTCCAGAAAAGAAGACTCCACAACCTCTCTGGGCAGCCTGCTCCAGCGCTCTGTTACCCTCACAGTGCAGATGCTTTTGCTTATGTGGAGCTGGAACTTTCTGTCTTCCTCTCATCCTGTCACAGGGCAATGCTGGAAAGAGACTGCCCTGTTCTTCTTGACACTCGTCCTTCATAATAGGATCTGGTCTCACAGCCTTCTCCAGGTTAAATAGCCCCAGGGGTCTCAAGACAGATGCTCCAGTCTCTTAACTATTCTCATAGTCCTCTGTTTGAATCTACTATTTTCCTGTCTGTCTTGAACTGGGGAGCCTGGAACTGGACACAATACTCCAGATGTAGTCTCCCCAGGGCAGATTAGAGGGGGAGGAGAACCTCTCTTTACCTGTTGGTCACACTCCTCTTAATGCACCCCAGGATCCACCTTTTGCTTTCCTGGTCACAAGGGCACATTGCTGTCCAGTGGAAAACTTAAAATGCCCACCAGGACTCCAAGGTCCTACTCCACGGAGCTGCTTTCCAGCAGGCTGGAAATCCCCTAATCCGTGCTTGAAGATGGTGATGTTCCCTGTCAGATGCAGGACTCAACGCTTAACTCCTGTAGAACCTCATTAGGTTCCCCTTTGCCCAGCTTTCCAATCTGTCCAGATCTTGCTGATGTATCAGCCAGCCCTCCTGCTTCAGTTTGCATCAGCAAACCTGCCAAGAGGGCACTCTCAGATTTGCATCCAGGCTGTTGATGAAGATGTTGCACAAGATTGGACCCGGTACTCACCCCTGGGGAACACCACTAGCTACAGACATCCAAGTGGACTCTGTGCCGCTAATCACAACTCTCTGAGCTCTGTGGTTTAGGCAGCTCTCGGTCCCCTTTGAGTGCATGTGAATAGAAAGGCAGAATTCTTTGTTTTTCTGAAAACACATAATAAGCTAAGTGAAGCATGTTGAGGAATGGAGTGCTGGTGGACAGCAAGTTCTGCGTGGGCCAGCAATGTGCCCTTCTGGCCAAGAGAGCCAGTAGCATCCTGGGGTGCATCAAGAACAGTCTGCCCAGCAGGGCTAGGGAGGTTCTTCTCTCCCTTTACTCCACCCTGGTGAGACCACCCTTGTAATATCATGTCCTGTTTTGGGCTCCCCAGTTCAAGAGAGACAGGGAGAGAGTCCAGTAGAGAGCCACAAGGATGAGTGGGGGGTTTGAGCATCCCCCTATGTAGAGAGACTGAGAGCCTTGGAGCTGTTTAGTCTGGAGAAGAGAGGAGATCTGAGCAATGTCTGTAAGTATTTGAGGGGCGGGTGTAAATTGGAGAGGGCCGAGCTCTTTTCAGTGGTGCACAGTAACAAGACAAAGAGCAATGGATACAAACTTAAACATAGAAGGTTTCACTTCAACATGAGGAGAAACTTCTTTACAGTGAGGGTGGCAGAGCGCTGGAACAGGCTGCCCAAAGGGGTTGTGGAGTCTCCTTCCCTGGAGACTTTCAAAACCGGTCTGGATGCATTCCTGAGCAGACTACTTCTAGGTGATCCTGCTTTGTCAGGGGCTTGGGCTCTGAAGACGTGATCTCTGAAGGGTCCTTCCAACCTCTAATAGTCTGTAATTCCGTGAGCCTGTGAATGCTTAATGCAGACCCTGACAAATCAGAGCTGCTGAGAGCTACTACTAGAAAATAATACGCCAGTTGTGAAATAAACAGACTTGCATGTTGCATAGCCTTGCAGTCTTGCATGTACTGCACTCCATTTGTGATCCTTGGCATGTCAGGTTGATTACACACTATCAAATCTGTTCTTACAAAGCCATTTCATTATCATATATTCTAAATTAATGCACTAATGTATTCTGAATCATAGAATCAGCCATGTTGGAAGAGACCTCCAAGCTCACCTAGCCCAACCTAGCACCCAGCCCTAGCCAACCAATCAGACCATGGCACTAACTGCCCCATCCAGGCTTGGCTTGAACACCTCCAGGCACAGTGAGTCCACCACCTCCCTGGGGAGCCCATTCCAATGCCAATCACTCTCTCTGGCAACAACTTCCTCCTAATATCCAGCCTAGACCTCCCCTGGAACAACTTGAGGCTGTGTCCTCTTGTTCTCTTGCTGGGTGCCTGGAAGAAGAGACTGACCCCATGTAGAAGAGATGGAATCCATGTAGTAATCCCTGTTGTCTTTGAGTTTTTCATCTTTACACCCTTAGAAAGTTAAAGCTTACACATGCTTTGAGGAGATTGCATTTTCTCCCCAAGTTCTAATAATTATTAAAGAAAAAAATGACATTTGCATGATAGATCAAAGAGGAGATTAAGACTTTAAACTTGACATCAGGTGAAGATTAAAAAAAAACCCCAAGTAACCAAAAAATTGCAACTGAATTTGCAATAATAAAACTGAAAGATGAACTAGTAGAAAAGAGTAAAATTATATGGAGAAATATTGTGCTGCTACAAAGTATGGTGACTCACACAGAAAAATAATTAGATTGTATGTTCTGGATTACTAATGTATTTATGAGTTTCAGTTCTGTGAGATCTAATGGTTAACAGCATTTATTAGTCTAGGCCTTCACTCTCACAATTTTTTCTCTTAAAGTTCCAAATGTCTCTGTAATTCTGGGCTTTGGGCCTCCCAAAATGCGTTTAGTTTTTAAAAATGAACAGCAGTGATCTCTGTGCAGTTAATCCACTGTATGTGAAGCCCTGTAGAGGCAACTCCTGACCTTAATTTGTGTATGCTTTTGAGGCTTACCATTGTATCTAATGCTTTGAAAGTTATGACTTGGGGAAGTTTTCTGCACGGATTTGTTGAGGAAAGTTCAGAGAAAAACCAAATGAAATAAGAATAGAACATAGAAAATAAACATGGTGCTGAAAATGGGTATGTTCAGCAGCCATGGTGTTATAACTTACCCAGATATGCTTTTCATGAGATGGAGAGAGATGAATGGAGAAAAAAAAAAAGCACATAATGTTAATGAACATACAGCAGTCCACAAAAAAAAAATATTTAAAAAATCATATGATAGATAAAATAATCCCAACATTGTAACTACAGAAATCTCTCTAACTGGTATTAATATACTTTAAAGATGTTAAATGCTCTTGTGAAGAACAGATGCATCCTTAAAAATGAGATTTTTCATTGAACTGATGTTGGCTGTTTGTTAGCTACCACTCAGCACAGTGCATTTGTGATTTTTGCCTGGATTTGAATAATTCCATAATGATTTTTGTGTGAGAGCAAAAATCCTGAATATCTCAAACCTGTGCATTTAAGCAAATTACTACAGAGACTCAGTAAAACTGAGTGGACTACTAACCAAAGTTTCCTTTTCTACATGTTTACAAAACACCTTATAGTAATCATGAACAACCTAGACTTGGGCTTTTGCAGTGGTTTGGGTTTTAGTTTTTTCTTTTTCTTTTAGCTATGCAGATTTCATTCACACAGATGACTAACATTTGCAATGCTTATTCATAATGTGCAGTATTTTAATCTGAGCAGTCATACTAACACTAGATTAGTAACAATACTGGTATGAGTTGCTCTCTAGGCAACCTATTCTTGTCAATAGAATTGGTAATTTATTGGAGGAGGAAGCAGGATGCCATTGCTGTTAATAAACCTTCTTCAGCACCCTTTAATTGCCATTCTAAAAAGAAAATTATATGCCTGGATGAAACTTAGACACATCAGAATATTTTGTTTTCAATAACAAGTGATTTATAGAGACATAAAAATGCTTGGTAGGTATAGCTGTAAAAAACTTGAGGATGAAAATCCCATGCTCTGATTAATTCTCAAACAGCAGCAGACATTTCATGGAGTTCAGAAGGGTGCTAGTTTCAAGATCCTCAGTTGTGTTTTCACTTGTGTGTGAAATCAGCAGAACACCTCAGAGCCAGGAGGGAAAGTCTGATACAGAAAAGTAGATGGAAAGCAAATGAGAAATTTATACACAGAAAGTTTAAGAAAAGAAAATTAAGGTAGGGAAGGAGAACGAAGGTGTACAATATAAACAGAGGACTGAAGAGCTATCCTGTTACTAGATCTGGTGCAAGCGGCTCTAGAAGTGAACATGGCATTCCTGACTCATGCTGACTGACTCGGGCACATTTGAAAAAGCTTTTCAGTTTGGACCTTCCAGAGCCTATTGAACCATAACTGCCACTTCTTACATCTTCCTCTGAATACTCCTTTGGGTATAGGTAGAAAGAAGCAAGCAGAGGGATTAATGGGAAAGTGAGTAATTTTCTGGCAGCATTAATCGAGATGATGGTTTGCAGTCGCTTGAGGCTAACTTAAGGGACCTGAAGGCCATTCCAGTCTCCTCCATTATAGAAGCAGAGGATCAAGGGACACTCTTTGACTTCCCAAGCATCTTGCCTGCAGAATACTAAAATGAGGCACAAAAAATTGGATCTTTAAATCATAGTTTTGATATTTTCATAAGACAACCATTTTATCAACATTTGTTGAGGGAACAAAATTATTTCCCTTAGACACATTAAACTAAAAGTTGTGTATTTTGTTTTTAACTCTACTGTGTTTTATGCCTTAAATTCTAATTTTACAGTTAATCCAACAGGATACTTGCATTCTTTAGAGATCCATCTGCATGCATGAGAGTAAGATGCTTATGCTTATCCAGAAATCCCAAACTGCAATAGATAGGCTAACATGGATGAGACAGACACTGGGGCAGCTTTTGTTTGAGTTAAAACTTGCAACTTCCTGATACAAATAAAAAACTTGACAAAGGATAAAAATATTATTTGTATGATTTGTAAAAAATACAAGGTATTTTAAAAAAGCCAAATATACAAGTTAGAGCTAAGATAAAATAAAATATGTTGTATCAATTTCTCTTTGTCCTCAGAATAATCTGAGTAAGGTTTAATAATTCTCTGCAGGAATACCAATTGCAAATGTATCCTTACATTTGCCTGTGAGGCTCCAAGGCTCTAATGTAATGGCAAGAGATATTTGTAACATTGCAAGAGGTTTTGTCTTACGATTTGAAAGTCTTCTCAGCAACCATGCAACGTGTTCATTGAAGGAGTGAAAAGTGTCTAAATGGTCAGAATACCAATCCAGCCAAGAGAAAACTCTGGTGGACGCACCAGAAAATCCTGAGCTGGTTATTGGAACACTGAATGGTTCTCCTTCCTCCACTGGGATGAGAAAATAGAAAATAATCCCTACTGAACACAATATTGTTTGAAGCGGAGGAAGAACTGAAGATCAGACCAAAAGCTACTGTGAAGGTTTCAGACTAATGTCTTAATTGTAAAATAAAAGTTATATTGTAAAATAAAAGTTTTCCAGAGATTGTGAGAGTCCAGGGGGATGGACATCCCAAGGGGCTGAACACAACATAAGAGATATCATTATGTCATGCCACTGGTCTGCAAAATCCCTATATATAATTTGAAGTGCAGCTCATTCTTCCCTGTCTTCTCCTTGCTTCTTTCGCCCCTGTCTCTCCTGACCTTGATTGCTTGACTTGCTCACTTCTGTTTGGGTAATGATAAGAAACAGTGTGGGGACAAAAAGGAGAGAACTGTTAGCTGGCAGCAACCCTCTGGGGTCAGCGTCCACGGAGGTGTCCGGGGTGCCCGGGGTACCCAGGAGGTGAGGTGTCTGGGCTACTGTTGGGTTATATATGCATATATTTATATGTATATGTTTTCTATCTTTTGTATTTAGCCTACATTTTAAAATAATAATTTCATTTAACTTCCAAATTCTGAGCAAGTTTTGTTATTTAATCCTTCTGGGCCAAATCTCAAATTGTGTGTGGTGCTAAACCACCAAAGCTACTAAGAACAAGAAGCAGTTTCTCATAGGTAAAGTAGGCAGGGGAAAAATGAAATGCAAAACTTGCATGTTCCTAAGGACTCAGTAAATAAAAGATTTGGGGTGGGGGGAAATTATAGCATTCTTAAGCGCTACTGTAAAAAAATCCAACTTGTGTACATTTAGCATATAATAGAATTTATTAGGCATTAAATATACTGGAATATTAGATGGATGGCACAGAAAATGACCTTAATTAATCCAGTTGGATTAATTTTCTTAAAATGTGTGCAATTAAGAAAACCATTAGAAACAGTTCTTTGTGCATCACAGAGGAAAGAGATTATTTCTAGTCACAAATACACTGTGTCAAATTCTAATTGCAGCTGCACATAGGGAACCTAATTAAAGGTAATTTGTGCAGATTAAAAAAAAAAAACCCAAAAACCTAAATGACAACTACAGTGTTTCAAACTTATTCCATGAAAAGATTGTAGAATCACAGAATTGTCAGGGTTGGAAGGGACCACAAGGATCATCTAGTTCCAACCGTGCCATGGGCAGGGACACCTCACACTAGATCAGGTTGCCCAGAGCCACATCTAACCTGGCCTTAAAAACTTCCAGGGATGAGGCTTCCACCACCTCCCTGGGCAACCCCTTCCAGGCTCTCACCACCCTCATGCTGAACAACTTCTTCCTAACATTCAGTCTGAACCTACCCACTTCTAGTTTTGCTCTCTTCCCCCCAGTCCTGTCACTACCTGACGTCCTAAACAGCCTGTCCCCAGCTTTCCTGTAGGCCCCTTCAGATCCTGGAAGGCCACAATAAGGTCTCCTCAGAGCCTTCTCTTCTCCAGACTGAACAGCTCCAACTCTCTGTTTGTCTCCATAGCAGAGCAGCTCCAGCCCTCCGAGCATCCTCATGGTCCTCCTCTGGACACACTCCAGCATGTCCAGATCTTTCCTGTAACAGGGGTTCCAGGACTGGATGCAGTCAGTGCTCCAGGTGGGCTCTCACCAGAGTGGAGATCTACTTAGACTTTTTTTTTTTGTTTTTTTTTTTTTTTTTTTTTTTTTTTTTAAAGTAGCCTTTTGACACAGACCTAAAACTTAACATTTGCTGTAAAAACCGGAAGTCCTAGTTTTCTCTTTTATTGATTTGATTTCAATGTGGATTGCCAACAGAAGGACTGCAGCATTACTAGGAATCTGTCAAATTTATCAAAGGAACTTACCAACATATACAATTTTTTTTCTCTAGGTAGAAAGGAAGAAGGGCCAACTAACAGAATATCTTCTGTTCATATGGAAGTTACTGCTGTTAATATATACATCACTGTAAGTAGATGAGACTTAACCGCTCTGAAATTCTCTCTGCAAGGTCATTTATAAGGCTTTGGACACATAAGTTTTTACATCATAATTTTACACATGAGAATTATTTAGATTGTGACTTTTTGAGTCTTTATTCATCTAGGTGAGCCTATTAAGGCATGTAAAGGCCTTTCTGTCATCTGCCTGAATGCAGGAGGATACAGCTGGCAACAAACCTGTGCTCCCCAAAACAGGTTTGTAGGAAAGAAAGGTTTACTTGGATTTTCTTTGGGAAGTACAAACCCCAAATCTTTAGCTTGTTCTGTGCATACAGAATTTAACAGGCCCTTGTCCACAGTCAAATCAAGTAAGAGTAGTCAAAAGTGAAGTACATTATTCTTTGTCATGCCTCAACATCACCTGTTTTCACCAAATAACAGAATAACACCCTGAACGTTCTAAATACCTTTCAGCTTAGTTTTGTTCTCTAGGACTGGGCACTTGATTTACAAAAAAAGTAGGACTTTAAAAGGTTTTAATATTAACTGAAGCTGCCATATATTTGATATCTGAGAGTAAACATCTACAGGCAATTTACATTCGTCTTTTCAGATGACTTTAGGAATGTGTTAGTTCAAATAAAAAAACCTATACAGCTACCTTAACTTCTCTTCAGTGTTCAAGGAGAAAGACTTCTTCCTAATAAATCCACTGTAGCAACCAACTGCTGGATTAAGTAGAGACATGTTTGATGTTTATCAATGCCTAGTGTATCACTGAGAAAAACTGTTAATTGCATTTTAATGAGGTCTAAGTAGTCAGTTGGAACTGAAACAAATTTTACACCTAAATAGCATCTTCTAAGCAAGAAGCACAACCTTTGAAATTTAGGTTAATGACACTATAATTCTCAGAGAGAGATTGGTCTGCAAAATTTTCATATTCTCTCATGAACCTTTTCAGAGTGTATTATTCAGCAGTCTGTACTATGCACGTAAGTGCACTGAAACAGTCTAGCACACAGCAGTGTGTCTGAAACTGCATAGGTCAGAGCAGAGCCAACATAGGTGGTGGCAACTCAGGCAGAAGGCAGTCAGGACACCTGTTGGAGCATTAGAACCTACTGGCTGCAGCAGCTGACAATGTTAAACATTTTGCCACTTCATCCCTGGGGTAGAGGCATCCTCGCTGAATTACTGATGAGGTGGAATACATTAAAAGATGTGAAATTAGAGTTCTAGCATTTTAAGTTATTTTTCACTTGAGAGATTAGTTCAGCTGAAATAAATACAGCGGATAACATTTTGAAAGGAAATGTTCCTTTTTAAATAACTCTTATCCAATTTTCATTTACTAACTCAAAGTTAGTTGTGAGGTTAGTGAGTACTGTGAGAAATGTTTTTTATCACAGTGATGAATCAGACCACTGGTTTCATGTCAAATGCAGAATCACAGAATCACAGAATTAACCAGAGTAGAAAAGACCTCCAGGATCATCGAGTCCAACCTATCACCTAACCCTTCTCATTAACTAACCCATGGCACTGAATGCCTCATCCAACCTCCTTTTAAACACCTCCAAGGATGGGGACTCCACCACCTCCCTGGGCAGCCCATTCCAACACCAATCATTCTTGCTGTGAAGAACTTCCTAACATCCAGCCTGAACCTGCCCTGGCACAGTTTGAGACTGTGTCTTCTTGTTCTGTCCCTGGGTGCCTGATAGAAGAGCCCAACCCCACCTGGCTACAACCTCCCTTCAGGAGGTTTTAAATTTTTGGGTTTTAAATTTTGTTTCAAATTTTTGGGTTTTGTTGTTTGTTCTTTTTTATTTTTCCCTAAAGAAGTAACAAAGCCAGTAAAAGAAACCCTCTCCCAGACCTGACAGGTAACACAAAGGTGTTGTTCCCATCTTCCGTCTATTTCCTGACAGACAGACTGACTCTCCTGACATTTTATGTCCCAATCTAAACAGTCCTTACAATGTAAAGTGCTCTGCTCTCTCTGTCCCAGAAACTCGCATTGCTGCCTCTGCAGAGTTTGTAGGGCATTTTTAGCAGTTAAAAAGAATGAAACACTTGGACTAAAATCTTCCCATAATACCTCTTATAAAGCCTTCAGACACATTGCTATCATCCTTAATGTTACACAGCATAACATCCTCATTTGCTCTACCTAGACAGCTACTGTACGTATTTGAAGGCTCTGCTTCCAGAGGGAGCTGTGCAGTACCTGTTGGCCAAAAGGAATTTGACCTCCTGAGACCAACTTTCCATTTCAATGTCTTTTTGGACCGTTTAAACATAATACTTTCCAAAGACAGACATGCAAATACCTGCCTGCATTTTTTACAAAGCGAAGTTAATTCTATCATCAGCTTGGCGTTCTAATGACTATGGTGTACAAGAGATTCTGCTGAATTCTCTCTAACACAAAATGCTACATTTTCCCCATGCAGTTCCTCTATGACTACACAATATAAACCAGCATTAACTGTAACTTCAGAGGAGTCTTAAAAGCAGGTGTAAGGACTCCAAAATGAGAAGCAATAAAGATAGACAAACTTAAAGGAACGGGAAAAATTTAAAAATCTTCATGATATAGGTATAAATATATTTAGGATACATAATATATAATTCAGATTAAGTGAATAGTCATAGCCACAAGGGAAAGATTCCTTTCCTTCCACAAGAGAGTATTTTAATTCTATCTAATCCATAAAGAACCAAGGACAGACAGACACAGGAGAGAAAAAGGAAAGACTTGAAAAGCAGAAAGCATGGAAAAGTCTAATTGTGTAAGATTAGACAGAAATCTAGTAACAGACTTCCTGTACACCTACTGTTTCCAGATCCAAAATGTGGCAGCCACTGTCATATTTAAAGTACTCGTGTCATGTGTGCAGTGGATGTATGAAGTCTTATCTTATCCAGTTGAAGGAACTAATATATGAGAAAGTGAATAAAATGAACACATTCATCCCTTCAAAGAGATTTAAAACTCTGGTACCTTCGGTCCTCAGAGACGGAAGATAAACATGGACTGAAAAAAACCCAGGCTGCTGAAAATTCAATTATATTCTTTATGAGTATTAGTGACAGTCTCAAAGATGCTTTCTAGACTTAGTGAAAAACCATAGTAATATACTCTTTACATCCTTATATTTCTAAATTACTAATGAGTGATACAAAAGTATAGAAATAGAGGGCCAAGACCCATCAGCTGCAATATCCTTGTGAATGCTATTATGAGTTTCTTCATCGAATTTGAAACATTTCTTCTCTCTCTGCTGGCACAAGGTCTGCTTCTCTATACTTCATTGCTAAATTGGATCTGACTCAAACGGAACATTTACATTTGTACATTGTATGGATGTGCACATTTGAAGTTATATTTCATCAGGATCTTGATATGGAATAGTGCTTAAAAATATTCTATGTATAAATACAGAAACACAAAGATTATCCCTAGATTCTTTGCACTTGAATAGCACATTGTCTTGAAACTCTGCAAAGTAACATTAGAAGACCGAAAGGTACAAGAAAACCTCACATATCTTAAAACTGAGGTTGTCAGAATCCAAATAGTAGCACTAAAATCAATGGTAATGGATGAAAAACAAACATCTTTGTTTACGAATAAGCCTGCAAAGTCGTTTTAAAGCATCATTTTATTTCCTCTGGCACCCTGTAATTACACTGGAGCTGTAATGCTGTCAGGAGCTTTCTTTTGTGTTTGTAGTTTTATTTTAATAGTTCTCCTTATTTGCTGGCAGCTGATAGCAGTTGTACCTATTTTACAAGGAGGTGCACCAAAGACAGCATGAAATCATTATATAATTCATGTGAATAAGAAGCTAAGTTGCCATTTGCTGGCAGGAAGAAATAAAGTGAAGCTTCTAGGCTTTATGGGGAGCCTTTGACTTCATTAGACAGAAATAATTATGTACTCAATAGATAATGTAAAAAAATATTTATTTATTTTTTCTTTCTTAAAAATCTGTGCAGTGAGTCACTAAATGCCCCCCTGTTTTAAAAGAATTGCACAGAAGGCCAACGGCATGGAATTAATGACAATATGAAATAGAAAATGTCCCTTTCTAATAAACCTGTGTTCTTCCACAAATGAAAAATCAGTGTACAATTGACAGACTAAAGATTTCCCCCCATAGTTTATATGAAGCTTTAATTTATGTGGGGTTTTTTTGTTGGTTTTGGTTTTTTTTGTATACTGCTAAGTGGTCACCTGCCACAAATAGATGGTTCTTGTTCCTCATTACATGTGTGCATAAAACCAACACAAAGCCCAACCTGTGAATCGAGTTTAAGCTAATGAAAGGCACGTGAAAAAAGTACTCACTTTTTCTTTAGTCTTCGGTCCTTTTCTGCTTGGGTCCCAAGTTTCCCTAATCCCAGAGATTCCTGAGATGCTGCCTCCGTTTCCATGTAACCTCCTGAAAAACAAGCCAAACCCCACTGTATTTTCCCATCACTCTTTCCCAGTTGTCCCCCTCCCACTAGCCACAACCATCTATGTTTGTTTCATTAAGCCATACTATCTGGTGTTTGTGCAGAGCATCTATGGCCTGCAGAAGTGCTGGAATTTACTACATGAATCACAGAATCACAGAATGTCAGGGTCTGGAAGGGACCTCCAATGCTCATCTAGTCCAACCCTCCTGCCAGAGCAGGATCTCCTAGACCAGATCACACAGGTACACATCCAGGCAGGTTTTGAGTATCTCCAGAGAGGGAGACTCCACAGCCCCCCTAGGCAGCCTGTGCCAGGGTTCTGTTGCCCTCACAGGGAAAAAATTCCTCCTCAAGTTTAAATGAAACTTCCTATGCCTCAGCTTCCACTCAGTGCCCCTTGTGCTGGCACTAGACATCACCCAGCAGAGCCAGGCTCCAGCCTCCTGGCACTCACCCTTTATGTATTTATAAACATTGATGAAGAGAGTAGGACTCAAGGGAAAAATTGTTTCCTTCTCATTAAGTTTAGTAGAAGCATATGAGAAGAGCACCCAGATATTTTTGCCTTGTTTTCTTTGCTTCCTGAGCCTCAGTCTCACAGTCCTAAGTAAGCAATGCTCTCACCATGTTTTAATCCCAATCTTAGTTGAGAAATGTAAAAATGAAAGTGCCTTTTCAACAACTGTCTCATTACTGACATAAACCAGCATCACATAATACTAAAATCTTCATTTTGCTCTCATAGAGAGTCCAAAGGTCTCTGATGTCATTATCCCTCCAAATTCCCAAGATAGAAGTGACACAAAGAATCTGCCAGAGAAGTAAAAAAATCTTCCTAGATCTCCCTGGAGGTGTCTCATAGGTGTCCAGTTTCTGTCAAAGTCATGGGAACTTCAATAACTTGCAGAGTGGCATGGGAAGCTTGAAGTAAGCAAGACAATTGGACCAAAGTAAAACTGTATTATAAAGTAAGGACACAACTGGTATGATATGATCCATGCTGCTCATACAATATATCCACTAAGGTGACTTTCCTAGTGTAGAAGTAAGATGTCAGCTACCTGGATTAGAGGGGACCAGCTCATGGTGTTGTCCATGGAGTCTCCTGGCCATGCTGTCCCCTCACTTGCACCTGCACGTGTGTAGACAGAGGGCTTGCAACACTTCTTTGAAAGCTGCTTTCCTCCTGTGCTGCTGTTCCAAATGTAAACGACAGAAGGAGGAAGACAACAGCATGGTAAATGCTGTTGCTTAACTCCATTTGGCAATGGCAGTTTCTCATTTCTCAGGTAATGAATAGTGAAAAACTGTAGAGTGGACACTGACATAATTAAGAAAGCTATATAAATGAAAATACATTATGATTCACTATTGTTAACTGTAAAATAATATACAAAGCCAACCAGATCCTGGGCTGCATCAAGAGAAGTGTGGCCAGCAGGTCAAGAGAGGTGGGAAAATGATGGAGCAGATTATCTTGGGGGCAATAACTGTGCACCTGAGGGATGGCCAAGGGCTCAGGTCCAGCCAGCATGGATTTAGGAAGGGCAGATCCTGCTCTCCAACCTGATCTCCTTCTATCATCAGGTGACCCGCCTGGTGGATGTGGGGAGGCCTGTGGATGTGGTCTGCCTGGACTTGAGCAGGGCCTTTGACACTGTCCCCCACAGCACACTGCTGGCTAAGCTGTCAGCTCGTGGCTTGGATGGCAACACTCTGCGCTGGGTTAGGAACTGGCTGGAGGGCCGAGCCCAGAGAGTGGTGGTGAATGGTGCCACATCGCTGGAGGCCGGGCACTAGCGGCGTGCCCCAGGGATCAGTACTGGGCCCCATCCTCTTTAACATCTTCACTGATGATCTGGA
>VWZE01003157.1:110612-128628 GCA_013396675.1 Eubucco bourcierii | reverse complement strand
TTGGACTTGATGATCTTTGAGGTCTCTTCCAACCCTGGTGATACTGTGATACTGTGACTCTCCCACTCTGCTCCACTCTGCTGAGAGCCCACCTGGAGTACGACATTCAGTCCTGGAGCCCCTGGGACAAGAAGAATATGGATGTTCTGGAATGTGTCCAGAGAAGGGCCATGAGGATGCTCGGAGGGCTAGAGCTGCTCTGCTATGGCGACAAACAGAGTTGGAGTTGTTCAGTCTGGAGAAGAGAAGGCTCTGAGGAGACCTTATTGTGGCCTTCCAGGATCTGAAGGGGCCTACAGGAAAGCTGGGGACAGACTGTTTAGGACATCAGGTAGTGACAGGACTGGGGGGAAGAGAGCAAAACTAGAAGTGGGTAGGTTCAGACTGAATGTTAGGAAGAAGTTGTTCAGCATGAGGGTGGTGAGAGCCTGGAAGGGGTTGCCCAGGGAGGTGGTGGAAGCCTCATCCCTGGAAGTTTTTAAGGCCAGGTTGGATGTGGCTCTGGGCAACCTGATCTAGTGTGAGGTATCCCTGCCCATGGCACAGTTGGAACTAGATGATCCTTGTGGTCCCTTCCAACCCTGACAGTTCTATGATTCTACAAATGTTATATAGTGAAACAGCATCACAGTCTTTTACAGGTCACATCTACAGGTAGCTCAATCAACAGCAAAGCTTACTGCTGCATGCTTATCATGTTAACTTAGTAAAGCCTGGGTTTAAGCTGTCATTTCAGTTTTAACACTCCTGTTCATCTAGAGAATTTATTATAGATACATTACTTCTGAAACTCTCATGGTGACAATGATGCCTCCAATCACAAATTCAAAAAACCATGAATGTGTGCTTTGTTTTGCCTCATCTGGCTCTTTATGTGTGACAGTCCTAAGGGGATGAAGCATGTGTTGAAGGCTTATGGGTAAGAATTAAGGGCCAGGCTAATATTGGTGATTTTGGTGTGTTTACTACAGACTGCCAGATTAGAAAGTGGAAGTCAATGAGGTCTTCTACAGACAGCTAAAGTAGCCTCAGGATTGCATGCCCTGGTGCTCATGGGTGACTTCCACCACCATAATAGTTGCTGGAAGGGCCACACAGTGAGCACACACAGTCCAGAAACTTCTGTAACACACTGATAATAACTTTCTGATGTAGGTGGTTGAGGAGTCAGTGAGGAATACTGTACTGCTGGACCTTGTATTATTATTATTGTCTGCTCATGGTTTGGATGGGTACACACTTTGGTGGGTAAAGAACAGGCTGAATGGCTGGGCCCAAAGAGCTGGGGTGAATGGATCTAAAACCAGTTGGTGGCCAGTTACAAGTGGTGTTCTCCAGGGCTCAGTACTGGGGCCGGTTTGCTTATATCCTTATCAATGCTTTGGATGAGAGGATCAAGTGCACCCTCAGACAGTGCAGATGACACCAAGCTGGGTGGGCATGTCAATCTGCTGGAGTGCTGCAAAGAGATCTGGACGGTCTGGATTGTTGGGTTGACGCCAGTGGTATGAGGCTCAACCAAGTGAAGTGCCGTGTGGTGCATGTGGGCCACAACAACCCAATGCAACGTTATGGGCTTGGGGAAGAGTTGAATGGAGAGCTGCTTGGAGGAGAAGGACCTCGAGGTGTTGATTGACAACTAGTTGAACATGAACCAGCAGTCTGCCCAGGCAGCCCAGAAGGACAATGGAATCTTGGTCTGTGTCAGGAACAGTGTGGCCAGTAGGACTAGGGATGTGTGTGGTGGAGGGCCTAAGTTATACCTGAATGCCCATCTTGCCCCCCTGCCTCCCTTCTCCCCTTCTTCCTGGGTGCAAAGAGCAGGAAAGCAGACAAAAGCCTTGGCGCCTTCCAGTCTGCCATAGAACTCCATATTTGGAGTCACCATATACCCTGCTTTCTTTACCGGTAAACAAAGATCATGGTGCTGGGCTCGTGCATCTCCCTTTTTTTGGTGAGGTGACTTGGGATTGGTTCCAGGTATGATGACACCGTGACTTGCCGAGCCCTTTGCCAAGCCTCGCAAATGACCGGACTGCTCCAGCCCGGGAGCTGACTGCTCTGAAAGCCTCCTAAGAGCCATGGAGGATTGACCTTGTGTACATGATCTCCTAGACAAACGCGTCCTGTTGGAGCCACACCAGCGGCGAAACCACACTGCATCGCCGTCACATGAAAAGCCTCATGTGGCAGGGACTGTGTCTTTCCTCATTTTTTGGTTTCCATCTATGCTTTCAAGTTATTAATTCTGGGATGCCAATAAGTGAGTAAATTCTCTTTTCTGAAGTTCGGGAAAGTTTATATTTAGTCTTAAGGCAGCAGTCTATGCTGCAGGACTTTCTAGCTGTTCATTTTTCTAAACGTCTCTTAAAAATCATTTAAATTATATATATTCTGCAAAGGTAGTTTTACCAACTGCGTATAAGAATCTGTGTTTGAATTGTAAATAAGTTGGGGGATTTTCTTTGTTTAGTAAAATATCTAATATTTTTATATTAGCCTTGTTACAATTCATTAACAACCCAGATTCAACCCCTCCTTAACAGTGTGATTATTCATCTCTAGTGAGGCTGCGCCTTGAGTTTCCATACTTGGGGCCCCTCACTACAAGAAGGGCACTGAGGTGCTGGAGCATGTCCAGAGAAGAGCAACTATGTTGGTGAAGGGCTGTGAACACAAGCCTTGTGTGGAGTGGCTGAGGGAACTCTGGTTGCTCCGTCTCGAGAAAGGGAGACTGAGGGGAGACCTCACCACCCTCTACCATACTTCAAAGGAGGTTGGAGCCAGGTGAATTTTTAAAGTGCTCCTGTAAGATTAGTTGTATGTAGAAATATGTGTATAAGAAAACAAATTAACATTTACAAGGATTACCTATTTGATGTCCAATGTAAAGAAAAGTATTCTGCATATTCAAAATATAAGAAGTATGTATCTATATAAAATTAAAATGTTTAATTTAAGCAAGAAATTAAACCCAGGTTCTTTTATTGGTTGTGTATTATAAATTCAGATTATGAAAAGCATGCAAATATACTGCAGTGCAGTAACGATAGGACTTCTTGCCTAGATTTCTGTCATATATATCTGACTATAAATAGAACTGCTAATGAAATAGCTGCACAGAAAGTGGGTTCGATTCACATCCTCTCATAATTGCTGCTTTAAAAATTTTGTTTTGTCTTTAAAATATTACCACTGAATGGAAGCTGCCATTCAATGTTTATTTTTTCTTTTGATATCTTAAAAATTAAGATGAGAAAAACTGTTCTATAATTCAGCTGCTCAAGGTTGCGGTTTCTCAAATGTCTTCCTCCTGCAATTTGCCCAGTTAACAGTCCCACAGGTAATTTTATACACCCTTGTAAACCAAATTTGCTTAATTAACATATTCATTGCACTGAACTCTTTGCTGTGGAGCTAAAGGATAGTGCAGGAATCCTGTCTGGATGCAAATCACCTTGTGATTGCATCAGGAACGGAGATAATGTCCCAACCAAGGATAAGATCTGCTCACCGTGCAGTAACTGCCTCAGGAGGGGGTGACAGGAGAAGCTCTGGAATGTGCAACAAAGATTCCTCTCTACCCATCAACACCGCAGCTACCTTGGAATCCTGAAAAGGCTTCTGGACTATGCAACAGATTCACCACGTGGCCTGGTCAGCCCTGGATGGCATATGGACAAGTGAAAAGGAAGCAGGGGGCAGAGGCCCACCCTGGCACAGGAACCCTGCACAGGACCCCTGCAAGTAGACAAGAAGGTTCCCTGGGGTGACACCTGGACACACGCAGAAGGGTGAGGGGCCCGCAGAAATCCCTGTGTGGAGAGAGCTGACCGAATTCTGCTCTGCGGAGAAGAACCCTGCTGGAGACAGCACCGGGCGGCACAAGGTGAAAGGAACTTGGACTTCAGAGACTCTCCCTCCCCTTCCCTGGCCAAACATGGCAACAGAATTCATTTCCCGCTCTCCTCCTCTCTGTCTCCATTTGTTTCTCTCTTCCTCTGCTTCGTTCATTTTCACCCTTTAATAACTGGCCTTGCTTTTGATACTTGGCCTCATTTGTGCCGCCATAATTTCACAGCACAACTTGAGTCTCCCTCCCCCTCTGCACAAGACAGATGTCACAAAGACTTCATGTAGTTGCAAGACTAGTTTCATAGTTTCATAAACTGCTGTTGGGAAATTGAAATAGTCTCGTTAATCGTGGCAGGTGTTATTAAGAAATGACTCTATTGCAAGATTGTAGTGTTCCAGAGATGTTCTTTAAAGCTGCTTCATTTTTTGTTCTGCATTATGAGGAACTGCAGGGAAGACCAACACATTTATTACATTTTTGACCTCCATGTTCCTGAGCTACTGTGAAATAACAGATGATTATGTATAATTCACCAGTATCAGTAGGAATGGTTTTATGGAATGTGAATGTGAATTAACAGTGCAGTCCAAAGTTATAAAATTCTCCATCAGTGCAGATAGTAACATTCAGGTGTATTTTAGAGGCTTATTTAATAGATTCTGGAATCTAAGGTAAAGATTGAATAAGTCGTATTCTTCCCACAGTGACAGAAAAAAGGGGAATTTAAATTGCAATTAGAAATTAGCTGTGGATTTTGAGGGTTTTTTTTTTTTTGGGGGGGTGTTGTTTTGTTTTGGCTTTTTTTTTTTTTCAAAACCACAAGGCTCTCGCAAGCGGAGAGGAGAAAGGTTGGAGTGTAAATGGAAAATGTTGTTATTTCCTTCCATCCTCATACTTTGACCTTAATATTACCTTATTTTATTCTCTATACTTTTAGTGATGGGTTTGTTATAAGGGCATGTTTTAAAATGAATCTACATTCTTTATTTCACATTTATGTATTGCTCAAGCACTGCAATCTGTTAAATTCCTTTACAGGTGTTACGTGGTCACCATGGCAGTAAAAATTCAGTACTTCAAAAATTCCTACTATGACAACTCTGTGACTAGGGAGGAGCTAGTATTTCTATTTTACTGACACATCTATTCCAGCTTGATGTTCGTCTTGGCATGTGTATATAAGCTAATCTTAATTTAGTTAAGTCAGAAAGCCTAGAATCATAGAACCATAGAACCAACCAGGCTGGAAGAGACCTCCAAGCTCAGCCAGCTCAACCTAGCACCCAGCCCTAGCCAACCAATCAGACCATGGCACTAAGTGCCCCAGCCAGGCTTGGCTTGAAAACCTCCAGGGACGGCGACTCCACCACCTCCCTGGGCAGCCCATTCCAATGCCAATCACTCTCTCTGGCAACAACTTCCTCCTAACATCTAGCCTAGACCTCCCCTGGCACAGCCTGAGGCTGTGTCACTTCATTCTGTTGCTGGGTGCCTGGCAGCAGAGCCCAACCTCAGCTGGCTACAACCTCCCTTCAGAGAGCTGCAGAGAGCAATGAGCTCTGCCCTGAGCCTCTTCTGCAGGCTGCACACCCCCAGCTCCCTCAGCCTCTCCTCACAGGGCTGTGCTCCAGGCCCCTCCCCAGCCTTGTTGCCCTTCCAGCACCTCAACATCTCTCTTGAATTGAGTGGCCCAGAACTGGACACAGCACTCAAGGCGTGGCCTGAGCAGTGCTGAGCACGGGGACAGAAGAACCTCCCTGCTCCTGCTGGCCACACTGCTCCTGATCCAGGCAAGGATGCCATTGGCTCTCCTGCCTGCCTGGGCACACTGCTGGCTCCTGTTCAGCTGCTGCCAACCAATACCCCCAGGTGCCTCTCTGCCTGGCTGCTCTCCAGCCACTCTGTCTCCAGCCTGGAACAATGTTTGGGGTTGTTGTGGCCAAAGTGTAGAACCCTGCACTTAGCCTAGTTCAATCTCACCCCACTGGCCTCTGCCCACCCATCCAGCCTGTCCAGGTCCCTCTGCAGAGTCTTCTTACCCTCCAACAGATCCATAGCTGCTCTTAGCTTGATGTCATCTGCAAACTTACTGATGCTGGACTCAATCCCCTGGTCCAGATCATCAGTAAAGATATTGAACAGAACTGTGCCCAGCACAGATCCCTGGGGTGCACCACTGGTGCCAGCTGTCAGCTGGATGTGGCACCATTCACCACCACTCTCTGGGCTCCGCCCTCTAGCCAATTCTTGATTCATACCAGAGTGAATCTGTCCAAGCCAGGAGCTGCCAGCTTTGCCAGGAGCTTGTTGTGGGCAGATGTTGCCAAAAGCTTTGCTGCAGTCCAAGCAGACTACATCCACAGCCTGCCCTGCACTCACCAGGAGGGTAACCTGAGCATAAAAGATCAGGTTGGTCAGGCAGGACCTGCCCATCCTAAATCCATGCTGGGTGGGCCTGATCCCTTGGCCATCCTGTAGGTGCTGTGTGATGGCACTCAGGATGACCTGCTCTATAACCTTATCTGTCACTGAGGTCAGGTTGACAGGTCTGTAATTTCCCAGTTCCTCCTTCCAGCCCTTCTTGTGGGCTGCCACATTGGCAGTTTCCAGTCATTAGGGACCTCTCCAGTGAGCCAGGACTGTTGATGAAGTGATGGAGAGTGGCTAAGGATGTATCTGCCTGTTTGGACATGCAGACTATGAATCTACACTGAAGACATCAGTTGCATTCCTTATGTTAAGTGAGGTAGTTAAGCAAAGTTATGCTATGACTGATTTATTTTTTGCATGTAGTATAGGCATAATCTATGGAATATCACAGAGGACACATTTTACCAGCAATTAAGTACACTAAGGTCTTGGCAAGGGAAAAGAGCAGAAGCAGGAAAAAAATCATTGCTGTAAGTAGCATAACTAATCAAAACACTATGGTGAGGACAATCAGCAACAGGCATTAGCAGACATCTATTGACATGCTGTCCTGGTAAGGCATAAATCCTGCCAGGCCGGTTTAAACCCTTGCTCTCTTCCTCCTGTTGCAGTCTGGGAGTTGTAGTAGATTGAGCAAAACAAAGCCTTGAGGCTAGGAGCTTAGCACCACGTGTCAGGTGTCTGGTGCAGCCCCTCAGTGTGCCTGCATGGTCACATGAGGCACAAAGCTTTGAATTCATTGGGCAGGACAATGATGTTAATGCCTATTGGCCAGTTTAATTTTCAAATTGGTCTATTTAATGGGGGGTGATTTAGAAGCCTTTCCTAATAGCCTTTTTTCCTGCATCGTCTTTCCTGACTGCATCGTCTTGACCCCCGCAGGGAGCAGTACCCCTTAGTGGCTTGTTAACTGGGAATCGCTGTGGCCACCTGTGTGCAGTTTACACTGGTAGCAACTCAGCTCCTCTCTTCCCCTCTACCCGGAATATTTTGTATTTAACCGAACGATCATTGTTGTGAGTTTTGGTAGCGTTCTTGTACGGGAAACTTACTCAGGGACCAAGGTGTCATGAGTACATCTGCTGAGTTGATATTAAGCCTCTATAAGCACAGTTAGAATTTTTCCTGGTTTTGCATTCCTATTTCCAAATTCTGATTGTTTAAACTGTTTAATTCTGTGCTCCTAAATATCCTTTGTGCAACTATTTCCTGTCAACCGAAAATCCAAATAATCTCAGGGAATTTTCCCTAATTTTTTAATACTACTAATAAAAACTAACACACAAATATGAATAATTGTAATTCATAACCGATTATTAATATCACATCACATGCTGAAATCTGTAAGGTAACTACACTTAACTCACAAGGACCTTCCACACCACGTAGTTCCACTCCTTACAGTGGTTTATTAGCTGCTACTTTCTCACCTCCTCTTTATTTTGGTTATGGGAGACAACACTGTTAGTGCAGACTACCTAACTCAGGAAACTACTGAAGCGACGGGTCCAGTGAAGAGGATGACTCTAATCATTTGTTCCAGAAGTCACCTTACATTTGTGTTAAAGTCATACCAAACTCCTAACAAATATAATTGTCGAGAGCCATGAAGTTGAATGGCAAAGTACTGCCAGACAAAAGAGAAAAATAAGTAAATTGGAAACTGAAAAGAAACAAAATTAAAATGGGAAAATGACTGTGAAATGATGGCATTGGTTTGTTACCACTAATTCCTTACTGAGCTGTCCAAGTCGAGCCTTCTCCTTTTTACCAAACAAACGTCCTATTGAGGACTTGATGCCTTTCTTCTTGGGAGCTTTGTGCAGGGAGTCCTGGCTGCTGCTCACACTGCCAAGACCAATACTTTCTGGCTCCAATGAAGCAGGCAAACTACTACAAAATGATAATAAAGAAATGGAATAGATTAGATGTCAACACTTGGAGGTATTCTGGTTGTTTTGGTTTTTTTTTTGTTGTTTTTTCTTTTGAGCATTCTGCAAATTGGTTATGGTTTAAGAATGATCTTCCAACAAGTGAAACAACCTCACCATCTTCTTTAAACAATATATGAACAGGTAAGGCAGTAAAAGAGCAAATTTTCTTCAGTGGGTTGACCGAATGTTACTTTTCAAAGAGGGTTGGAAATACATATTTTAAATTTGCTAACAACAATTGATGAAAAGTACAGGGATCAGCCTGCTGTTTGTTCTCCTAGGATTTGCAGTATCACTGCTTCTAGAAGTGATCGAAACTCCACCTCAAACCAGAAACACTCAGTGTGTGTTTTAACATTGACAAATGTTCTCAGGTTCATGCAGGAAACAAAGGGTGAAGCTTTCTCTCCTGTGGTTGGGGAGACAATTGGCAAGATGAAACAGGAGGAAACTGAGTCATTTGGGAATAAACAGTGTGGTTTCAAAAGAATCATTTGGAGCAAAACGGTCGAGGCACCAATTCACATTACAAGCATCTTACCTTCTGGCGTCATTGTGGTATGAAGAAGGAAGGGTATGAGTCATTCTGATAGCTCTGGGTGTTGGAGGAGGAGAGGTTTCACATTTGATTGTGGCTTTATCTTCACGGCCATCTTCTTCAACTACTGCAATCTGGGGGAGAGACTCTTGTCAGCAGATTAGCTTTTCAAGAAAGCTTCAACATACACTGCACTGATTTTGTAAGTGAAATGAAGCACATATGGCTTTAAAAGAGCAATGAAGCTGGCGAAGGATCTAAAGAATGTCTTGTGGGGAGCATCTGAGACAACTGGGACTGCTTGGTTCGAGGAAAAGGAGGCTTTGTAGCTCTAGAACTGCCTGAAAGGACAATATAGTGAGGTAGGTGCTGGTCTCCTCTCACAGGTCTCTAGTGATGGAAGAAGGAACAGCCTCAAACAGCAACAGGGTAGGCTTAGGCTAGACATTATGAAAATATTTTTCACTAAAATAGTCAAGCAGTTGAATAGGCTGCTCAGGAAGGTGGTTGAGTCACCATTGCTGGGTGTATTTAAAGATCATTTAGATGTGAGGCTCAGTGATATCGTTCCAGAGTAGGGTTAATGGCTGCGTCTGATGATCTCTGGGGGCTCTTCAAACCTGAATGATTGTTTGATTCTAAGTGCATTTTTTTTTTTAGCAAATGGTAAGGAGTCCTATTTTTGAAAGAGGCTATTGGGAAAGAGTATCGATCTAAATGTGGCTGTCTAGAGTATGTATTTGAAAGAAAAGGGATCACACTTGCAGAATAAATTAATTCTTTTTATGCCAAACAGGTTGACCCAGTAAAGGTCTAAACATGAAAGTAATCTTGGACATGAGCAAGTCTCCTGCAGTAGACAAGAATATCCAGGTAAGCAGTTTCTCAGGAGGTTAAGGGAAAAGGTAAATATAGATATAAGTAGGACCGCTCTTCCCATAGCTTGTCAATGAAATGGTCAGATCATAGAAGGGTAGGGACTACAAGGGACCTCTTAGAGATCACCTAGTTCAAGCCCACTGCTGAAGCAGGACCACCTAGTGCAGGCCACACAGGAATGCATTCCAGGCAGGATTTGAAAGTGTAGAAGAGGAGCCTCCACAACCTCTCAGTGCAGTCTGCTGCAGTGCTTCCACCATTCTCACAGTGAAGGAGCTTCTCCTTCAGTTCAAGCAAAACCTCCTGTATTATAGTTTGTACCCACTGCCCCTTGTCCTGTCACTGGCCACCACCCAGAGAAGCCCAACCTCCACCTTTCAGATACTTACATGCATTTATAAGACCCCTTCACAGTCTTCTCTTTTCTAGTCTAAAGAGTCCCAGGTCTCTCAGTCTCTCCCTGTAGGAGAAATGCTCCAGTCCCTAGTTGTCATTATGGTCTTCCATTGTACTCTCATTGGGCAGTAGCTCCCTGTCACTCTCGAACTGGAGAGGCCAGAGCAGGCCACGATACTGCAGGTGCATTCTCACCAGAGCAGACCAGAATGTTTGAAAATGATCATGAATGAAAAATAATTCTGTCACAGCATAAAATGAATTATCTCAAATGTCATCTCCTCTTGTGCAAAGATAAAGCTTTTATTGAGTGCCAGTCTGTACACAATTTTATGTTCTTTATATTTATTTATGTAGTTAAATTTATGTTGATAATTTATGTATGTTAAATTTATTTATTAATTTTTATATTGTGTATATTTATATGACCCTTGTTCATAGAATGGTAAGGTTGGAAGGGACCTCAAGGATCATCCAGTTCCAACTCCTTGCCATAGGCAGGGACACCTCCCATTAGAACAGGGCACTGAAGGCCTCGTCCAATCTGGCCTTGAACACCTGCAGGGAGGGAGCAGCCACAACCTCCCTGGGCAACCTGTGCCAGGGTCTCACCACCCTCACTGCAAACAACTTCCTCCTAACATCCACTTTCAATCTCCCCTCTGACACTTCAAACCCATTCCTCCTCCTCCTGTCATTACAAGACTTTGTCAGTAGTCCCTCCCCAGCCTTCCTATAGCCCCCTTCAGACACTGGAAGGCCACTCTAAGGTCTCCTGGAAGTTTTCTCTTCTCCAGGCTGCAGAGCTCCAACTCTCTCAGCCTGTCCTCACAGCAGAGCTGCTGCAGCCCTCTCAGCATCTTTGTGGCCTCCTCTGGACTGGCTCCAACACTTCCATGTCCTTCCTGTGCTGAGGGCTGCAGAACTGCACACAGGACTCCAGGTGGGGTCTGATGAGAGCAGAGTAAGGGGACAGAATGCCCTCCTTTGCCCTGCTGGCAAGGGTTGGTGACTCCACCACCTTCCTGGGCAGCCCATTCCAATGCCTGACCACTCTTGCTGTGAAAAAGTGTTTCCTAATGCCCAGTCTAAACCTCCCTAGGTGCAGCTTGAGGTCATTTCTTTAAGTTTGTGCTGCAGAGGCTACTGCCTCAAGCTGTCAATAGTGGTCCTTGTTTCTGTAGCTTAGCTGTGACTCTTGCAAGCCTTTCTAGGTAGGATTGAAATTTTATCTTCAGGAATTGAACAACAAGAAGCAGAGGGAATGAAGTGCTTGGCAAGGAATCAGTTTGTCTGAACAGCAGAAGCATATGATAAACTTAATAAAAAAGAAAGAGAAAGCAGCATACCTTTCTCCGATGTTTCCTTAGGTCACTCGGCTTAGATTGGTAACAAAACAGCAACAACATACAAAAAATGACAGTTAGTAAATCTTATTGGAGTACAATAAGATGCCACACATTTGTTCCTCACACTCTGAAGCAGGAAGTGGAGATTTCATTAATTCAATACTGTCCACGCTGTATGCTAGCTGTCCCCTGGCTGTCGTAACAAGGTAAGACCACCGCTGACAGACAAGCCACCCTTGCTGCAAAATCACAGCCTCTCCTTTGCCATCGGCTTAGTAAAGAGTAGGACACTGCAAGCTTACAGTAGTGATTGAGGGTTTTTTGAGTATGTATATAAATCCCTACACTAACTCCAAGATAGAGATTTTAAAATATTTCTTTGTAGTTTTATCTATTGTTACAAGTACATTGGGGTCTCACCAAGCACAAACACAAAATTCCATGAGCAAATACCATGTTTGAAACAGGGTCTTCCTCTCCACTTATCTCATGTCAAAGTGAATGGCATTTTCAGTCAAGGGATATGAATTCACCCTCTTTGTGACACAGCATTGGTTAGCAGTAGAAGATTGCTGGAATGTGTCTTGTTCAACTCTTTTGGTGTTTATTTTTGGTAGACATCTCATTCATTCAAGGAAAACTGAAGACACTCTGCAGCATGTATTTACGGCACAGGCCTGGGCTGTGGGAACTTGTGCAGTACTGCTTCTCCAGCCAACCCCTAAAGGATCATTTAGCAATTCAAGTTATTGAGACTAGCAAAGAATCAGTGCCACAGTCTGCCACAGCTGCCAGCTCTGACCTCCTCTTTGTTGCCTGTCGTTCCCAAGAAGGCAACAAACACCATCCTATCCTGGGAGAAGCAGAGGCAGACAGAAGTAGTTGCCAGGTCCCAGAGAAAGGTAGTACTCTGCTGGAACAGGAAAGCTCCAATCCCAGATGGTTTTAGCAACCTTCTTGGCTAGGAGTGTTAATTTCTGTTTTCTAATTGACGTCAAGGCATCATTGATTGAATGTGACACAAGGATTATCAGAGAAACAGTAAATAAAAAAAAATGGAGCATACACAAATCCTGTTCTCCTCTCTGTCTGTAGATATCAGAGGAGTGGACTGCTTTACTTCTCTCATAGTACTTAAAGGGATTAATTCATACAGGCTCCAAACTGGTTTGTTTCCCACACTGAACCCTGTGTAACCATGAACCTGCACTCTTACCAGTGTGGGAGTCCTACAACTTGAGTATGTTGACACATATACTTTCACTTACTTGACTGTTGCACTGTTTCTTTTTGTCTAGGACCAAAATTAAAGTGTTTTGCATATCTCTTTTCAAATCAATCAGACATTTGAGAATATGTCCTTGTAGGTACACTAACGTTAGCAGTTCATGGCTTGGTATCTATTTATGTGTGCTACTTGTAATGTTGAGACAGATCAGTTGAATGAATCACTGGAAAACAAAGCACAGATTTCAAGTGCCTGATACAGTGTTAGGATGAATACACTCCAAACGCTGAAGCACAAAAGAGTATTCCAAACACAGTATATCCAAATCATCATGCATACAAAGTAGAAGTTTTTAATGTATTTTAGGACATTTCCTGAAGATTTAAACTCAACACACTTTTAAACTCAGTGCCACAGACTACGGTGCAGTAAGTTTGTACCTTCAGATCTTTTCATCAGTAAATATTTTTACATATAAGTCTGTTACAGTAATTTCAGTAATCAGTTGATTACTGCCTGTGTGATGAAGGCTCTTGATCCTCAGATCATGATGACCCTAGTGAATCATGGAATGCTCAGAAACACACTAACAAAGCCTAAAACCACCCAAATGTTCGTGTTCTCGGGAATTTGCTATCTGTGTGTATGGTGAAGAGATAAATAAAGAACTAGAGAGATGAGAAAAGATTAAGTATTTAGTATTAGAAGTATCACACCTAAAATAGTCATCACAAAATTTCTTACCAGTGTCATAACCCCCATTCTGTCCATCTCCCTGGCTGGACTGCGAGGCGTAAGTTTGGGAGTTGAATGTCCGCTGGGAGGAGATGAGCTCGCAAGTGATGATGCTGTCACAGAGCCAGTAATGGAGGTGCCTTGGTGGACTCTGGCTAGATTTAAGCCTTCCAGGCTCACACTGGCCACTCTGTTCTCTATCTCTTCAGCACGCAATTCTGTCGACTCTTTCTCTTCTTGGATTAACCTTAATAAATAAAAGAAGAACGTGGCTCTATTTGTCTCTGCATACCTCAACACCAAAATAAAAAATACGTTTCTTTTCAAATGAGATCTGAAAGCAAAATAAAATGAAGATGAATATCATAGGTAACTTCAAAATAATACCCAAAAGGTATCTTTTTAATCACCAGAATTACAAAACTATTTTTCTTAATTCATCCATCCTAAAAAACTGTTTGAAGAATCTGCCCAGTAGCAGGACTTGACATATGACATTCCAGGATGATTGGAGTGGGTTAACAATCCAGTTTACTCTATGAAACTAATTCTAATCTTGAGTTGGTTTCATCTAATTTTCTGTTGCCAAAGCACAAGCACAAATTTAAGTCAAATGAAATTGGGCCTTTAAGAAGGGAATCACTAAGATAATCCACATTAATACAACAAGAGAACATGTAAATTTATTTGCCCATTTCATTCCTGCAAATCAATGAAAAAAAACCAAACTTATTTCTAACGCATTATGGTTTTAAGGGTATTTCATTAAAATAGCTCTATTGTTGGCAGTAAATATGCTTCTTAAATATATATAGACACAGTGGGATGCTTCTGTAGGGCTCTTTAGATCTGAATTTAGTTGTGATTGCACTTATAGTTGTAAAGTGTGTGTAAGGGAAACATTTATTTACAAGTGTGGAAAAGGAGTCTTTTTTTTCTTTTTAAGAAGAGGAGGAAAAATAATAAAGTATGAAGGTCAAATGAGAGAATACAAAGTTTGGGCAGGCTGAAACTGTGAGCTAGGCTTATCTGAACGAAATGAAGCAAGTATAAAAAATGGAATCATTCTGCTCTGAAGATAGAAAACTACAAATTCCTGTGCTCTGATAAATCTTCACTAACATAGTTTGTAAAATTTCTATAAAATGTCTGAATTTCTTTCTGAAATGAGGCATGGCAGGACATTTAGTGCAAACAATATTTTGAAAGGAAATTCAACATTTTTTTTTTGTTTCCTTGGGTTTTTAACCTTTTTTTAAAATTTTAGTAATCTCAATTCTCAATCATCTTGTACAATAAAACAAATTTAAGGAAAAAAACAATTTTAATATCTTTCAATATCTCCAATAATTAGCTGAACTCTTATAGTGTTTGTAAAGGGAAAAAAAACCAAAAACAATAAAAGAAAATGAAATGTGGCTTGTATTAGAAGCAACACAAGAGTAATTACACAGAATCACAGGGTCAGGGGTTGGAAGGGACCTCCAAAGCTCAGCCAGTCCAACCCGCCTGCCAGAGTAGGATCTCCTAGGGCAGGTCACACAGGAGCACATCCAGGTAGGTTTTGAATATCTCCAGAGAGGGAGACTTCACAATCCCCCTGGGCAGTCTGTGCCAGGGCTCTGTCACCCTCACAGGGAAAAAAATCCTCCTCATGTTCCATGGAACCTTCTATGCCTCAGCTTCCACCCAGTGCCCCTTGTGCTGGCACTGGGCATCACCCAGCAGAGCCTGGCTCCAACCTCCNAACTGGACACAATATTTCAGATATGGTCTCACCAGGGCAGAGTAGAGGGGGCAGGAGAATGTCTCTCAACCTGCTCACCACAGCCCTTCTAACCCACCCCAGCGTGGCATTGCCCCTCCTGCCCACCAGAGCTCATTGCTGGCTCATGATCAACCCTCTCATCAACTAGGACCCCCAGATCCTTCTCCCCTTCACTGCCTTCCAACAGGTCAGTCCCCAGCCCATACTGATCCCTGGGGCTGTTCTTTCCCAGGTGCCAGACTCTACACTTGCTCCTGTTGAACTTCAGTTACTCCCTGCCCAGTNTGTCCCTCTTGAACTGAGGGGCCCAGAACTGGACACAATATTTCAGATATGGTCTCACCAGGGCAGAGTAGAGGGGGCAGGAGAATGTCTCTCAACCTGCTCACCACAGCCCTTCTAACCCACCCCAGCGTGGCATTGCCCCTCCTGCCCACCAGAGCTCATTGCTGGCTCATGATCAACCCTCTCATCAACTAGGACCCCCAGATCCTTCTCCCCTTCACTGCCTTCCAACAGGTCAGTCCCCAGCCCATACTGATCCCTGGGGCTGTTCTTTCCCAGGTGCCAGACTCTACACTTGCTCCTGTTGAACTTCAGTTACTCCCTGCCCAGTTTCTCCAGCCTAAGTCTCTGTGAATGGCAGCACAACTCTCTGCTGTGGCAGCCACTGCACCCAGCTTGGTGCCATCAGCAAACTTGCTGCCAGTGCTCTCTGTGCCCTCATCTGGGTCATTGATGAATATATTTAACAGAATGGCCAGAAGAAAGCATGCAGAACAGTCAAGTAAAATATTCCTGATAGGAGATTACTGATAAAGTGGGGTCATGCTAAACAGTTAAATAAGGACTTTGAAAAAAGGTCTGTGAATGGCAATCTGTGAAATCTGCCTTGTGTTAGCCTCCTATAGTGTGCTTCTCTTCCAGATGGGCGGCAGCTCTTCACTTGGAACAGTTTTGGAAAGAATTTTTATAGTTATGAAATCTAGATGCCTTTTTCCTCCTCACACAATCAATGCAATATGAAAAGTGGATATGTATTTAACGGTTTAAAAGTACAAGTGGTTTCCTAATTGCTGTGAACAATACCTGAACTTATGTACCAAAGAAAGCTTGAAGTTGTAATCATGAGTACATCACAGCTGGTTCATGCTATGTACCTGTTGTGATTTGGATTTGCACGTCAACAAATTGGAAATATACCCCCTGGAGTAAATTTGCCACACTACTCAGAATTTTGGCAGTTAAATGAAATTGTCTGCTTACAAAAGCAGACTAAATGTAAAAGTATAAAAGGCAATAAACATGCCTAAGATATACTCACATATTATTTACAGTTAAAACCCAAAACAATACCCCCTCATAAAACATTTCAACTCTCTCCCCCACTGGACACAAAGCCCAGAGAGGTTGTACACAGGCAGCCCACTGTCCTTCACCAGTCAAAACAAAGAAGACAACCAGGCAGCAAACAAGGTCAAAGCATGCTGGTGTGAGGCTAATTGGAGTATTTTAATGACAGAAATTAGATCATCGGCTGTGAAAAGAATAGTGATGTCTATGTTACCCATTCATCCTGCTGAGATGTATGAAAACAAAACATATATGAACAAAGATGTCAGTCTCTGTCTGGTTGTCACCTGCTTCGCTGTCTCTGCCAGAACCTGCTAACTCAAACTAACTATTCTTCTAACCTCTTGCCGACCTTTCACAGCTCACCCTGCACCTAAGGGGCATCCTGAGAGGGAGGTGAGAAGAAGGAAGAAGGAGGGGAGCTGGTTTGAAAGCCCTCCTGGGTGGCTCTGCTGTGTAGGAGGGATTTTGTATCTCTGTATTACTTTTAACTTGTATATTATTGTATATAGCTGTAAATATCTTGTATATATTGTATATTGCGTATATATACATATATAGTATATATGTGCTTGTAAATTTTGGCATGCTGTAAATGTATTGCTTCATTCCTTAACTTCCAGATGGTAGAGTTAGTCTGGTGAATTTGTGTGTGTGTTGGGGTGGTGGGGAGAGGAGGGGAAACTCCCTAACTGCCACACAAAGGAAGGCAAGCAGCAAGCAAGAAGCAGCAGAAAGAGCAAGTTTGTACAACAAAATATAAGACCAATGGAAATAGACAAAACTGTCTCCTTATTATTCTGTGTCCAGTCCTACAAATGTTCGTCCTTTACTTGAATTCCCTGGAAAAAACAGGCAGAGCCTTAAAATGGTAACAATACCTGATTTCTTTATTGATTGCATCTAGCTGCTCCTGAAGCATCATGGCCAGAGTCTGGGCATCAGAATGACCACTCGGTGACAGGAGGTCCATGGAGCTGAAAAGTGTTTCTCTATCGTCATCATCGATGTCAGACATTTCGGTGTCACTTTCAAAGGGGTGACTGCTCAAAACGCCCATCTGCTGGGTCCGGTTCCACTCATGATCACCAAGCGATTTCACCTGGGCAGGAATTAGGATGCATATGGCTTATCCCCCAGAGAATAAAAACTGCAAACTCAAACTGTTAGGATAGGAAAGCCACTAACATTTAAGAATACTTCAACGATTCACTTCTCATTAACACTTGCAATAGTGCAAAATGTTGATTTTCACGTTATTGCTAATGGTGCATAAAACTACTGCCAGAGACCTTTACACAAAAAGATACTCAGAAAAGACAGACAGACAAGCATGCTTGAACTTTGAATGTCAGAACTTCAATCTTTTCTGTCTTCATTTAGTATACCACTACTCTTGTCTGAGTATATGAGATTATGGTTTTGTGCATATAGGTGGTGTTTTCTTGTTTTGGTGGGTGGTGGTTGCTGTTTGGTGGGGGTCTTTTGCTGCTGTTGGGTCTCTTGTTGCTTTTTTTTTTTTTTTTGGAAAAATAAAGCCTGCAATTTTA
>VWZE01003157.1:76516-109640 GCA_013396675.1 Eubucco bourcierii | reverse complement strand
CGTGTCCAGAGAAGGGCAACGAGGCTGGTGAGAGACCTCGAACACAAGCCCTATGAGGAGAGGCTGAGGGAACTGGGACTGTTTAGCCTGGAGAAGAGGAGGCTCAGGGGGGACCTTATTGCTGTCTACAACTACCTGAAGGGTGGTTGTGGCCAGGAGGAGGTTACCTTCTTCTCTCAGGCAACCAGTGACAGAACAAGAGGACACAGTCTCAGGCTACGCCAGGGCAAGTTTAGGCTGGAGGTGAGGAGGAAGTTCTTCACTGAGAGAGTGATTTGTCACTGGAATGGGCTGCCCAGGGAGGTGGTGGAGTCACCGTCCCTGGAGGCGTTCAAGGCACGTTTGGACATGGCACTTAATGCCATGGTCTAATCTTGAGGGCTGTGGTGATGGGTTGGACTTGATGATCTCTGAGGTCTCTTCCAACCCTTGCGATACTGTGGTACTGTGATATTCTCTTATCAGGAGTATATGAGAACAAATTGGGGAATTCACCTTTGGTTCATCTCTGCGTACTCCCATCCTGCCTCTCCTAGGTCGCCTTATCACTTTTGTTGACCGATAGTCACCCTGGCTCTCAACCAGGGAGCCCACAGAGTACCTCAGCTCTGCTGAGGTGTCAAGGTGAGGCCTATAAAAAGAACCACATAATTAGACTGAGAGTATAACAATAACAGCAACAACAGCCCAATGACCTTCAATCTGTGAACACAGAATTCTTTTTTTTTTTTTTTTCAAATAAAGGGTTTTTTTTCGTGTAGTAAATGAGACACATCACAAAGCATAATTTAAAAGTGAGAACTTGAAATCTAATCATGAGAAAAGGAAGAAACCAAACAAAGCCTTTGAGTTTTCAAAATTAAGGACCTATAATGCAAAACTTGAAGATGAAAAGTGAAGCAGATTTCAGAACAGTTAAAAGAAGTGGCTGCTGAAGGGACTACCCTGCAAGCTTTCCTCCCAGTACTCTCCTGAACGCCTGAGATTATTGTAAGCCTGCTACACACTCAAGAGTGAGGATGTCTTTAACACTTTTCTTTTGTAGGTCTGTGCTCTACATTATGAAAATATTTGCTATGCTGTTATTATTGGCTGTGGATGACTCATCTTCATTTCAACCCCCAAGTTTTCCTCCAGTCCTGCTAAGTCTTGGGACATCATGGTGAGGCACATATTTGTTGACCTCAGTGTATCTTTCCTTGGTAGCAGATACCGCTGCTCAGCCTTTCTGTCTTTGGTGAAACAGCAGCATGAACAGTTCCCTGCATGGTGCAGTAGAAGCATCCTGCCCACAGGCTGCGTAGCCCATTCGTAAGACCAAAGGTTCCATGCACCATTTTAGTATTCAGCCACAGCAGTGGAGACCTGACCATTTCTACTTCTTAACACATAGAACTACATGAATAGCATAAAATTACACATAGAACTACATGAATAGCATAAAATACATGAATAGTTCTTTACAGTGAGGGTGGTGAGACACTGGCACAGGTTGCCCAGGGAGGTTGTGGCTGCTCCCTCCCTGGAGGTGTTCAGGACCAGGTTGGATGAGGGTTTCAGTGACCTGTGCTAGTGGGAGGTGTCCCTGCCTATGGCAGGGGGTTGGAACTGACTGAGCTCTGAGGTCCCTTCCAACTGAAACCGTGCTATGATTCTATGATTTCTTGCCAACAAAAGAAGCAATGATCAGATAAAATTGATAAAATAAATAAATATGATCATGAATATGCTGATCAGCTTCAACTTCAAGGTCTCCTAGGGGAAAAAACAAATGTTATTTGTGCATACTATTGAAAATACTCCGTAATTGCAAAGGCTTCCCTTAATCGCAGTACTATTTCAGTGTCTGCTCCCTGCTATAAAGCCCCGTTTTACTCATGGAAAAAAGTGGAAAGCAATGGTCATAATGGTTGCACAGACTATACAAAGTGAGGAAACTCTTTCCACTAACACTGACCTTGACAAGGTTGGTTCGATTAAAGAACCAGCCCTCAATTTCATTTGATCCAGTTCAGATCTTAGCTTCTCGATTTCTTCGGCAAGTCTTTCCTGGGAATGAGAATGGTGAAAGGGAATACATTTACTTTATGAGGTATTGTTCTTGTGAAGTTGAACAAGATCTGCACTGAATGTAGCCTGGCGTATAGTAAGAGAACACAGTGAATCCGCTCGAGTCTCATTACTGCTAATAAGAACTGTGTTGAGAGGAAGTCATCTGCAGCTAATACAGCTAAGGTGAAAGAGAGAAGCAGTAGAATGCATTTGTACACTGACTGCACTCTCTGTGCCAGGCCCAGTTCAGCACATGACATTTGCCCTTTAAAGACTGACATTATGTTCTGGCCTGTTTATTTACTGACAGAGTCACAGACTTACAGACAAATATTCACATTTTAAGTGACTGGTCGAGTTGCAGTGTTACAGCTAAGTCTTGGAAGCTGCTGAAACTCCAGTCTGAGGTGCTACTGGTGAAAAACGACCTTGTGGCACAAAGATTTTGGGTTTTTGGAACCATCTAACAAGAACACTAAGACAATCACTATGAGGAGACCTTGGAGTGGCCTTCCAGGATCTGAAGGGAGCCTACAGGAGGGTTGGGGAGGGACTATTGACAAGGTCTTGCAATGACAGGAAGAGGAGGAATGGGTTTGAACTGCCAGAGGGGAGATTGAAACTGGATGTTAGGAAGAAGTTGTTTGCAGCGAGGGTGGCGAAACCCTGGCACAGGTTGCCCAGAGAGGTTGTGGAGGACAGAAGCACCCAACATGATCAAAGATCACATCCGGTGCTTCCGTGCTCCACAGCCTCCCTGGAGGTGTTCAAGGCCAGGTTGGATGAGGCCTTGAGCGACCTGTTCCAGTGGGAGGTGTCCCTGCCTATGGCACAGGGGGGTAGGGACTGGCTGAGCTTTGACATCCCTTCCAACCTAAGCCATTCAGTGATTCTATGAAAACAAGAGCCTTCCCCAAGTTCTATAGATAATTATAATCTACTAATAGAATGCAATGAAAGGATTTTAAAAGAAATTAAGAAAGGACCTAGAATAAATATTTCACACTGCTGTTCTTGGAGTGTAAAATGTCCAAACTGCTAGAAAGGAAAAGGATCTGTACTTAAGTAGTAATTTTAATTACAGCATTTTTACACTGTGTCTAGGCGTAATAGAATTACTGAGATAACTTGGTAGCCACTCATATTATCTGCTAGCTATTTAGAGATTATTAGCATCTGCTGTTATGTCCATCTATCTGTAACTGCATCAACAGTTTCTTCACCAAAATGATAAAAATAAACCTTCCAAAGAGGGAACTTAGAAACTCTGGAGTCAGATTTGTGGATGTATGCGACAAGAACTTATCTCCAGTTGCACAGAGTTGTAGCAGAGGTGTTCTATTTAATTCACCTTCCACCCTTAAGCAAGAATCAATAAATATATTAAATAAGAACAGTTTAAAAAATTGTTCTTGATACAAATACAGATTTTTATTACATATATTTCATCTTTGTGAAGATTTGATATGCGTATTCAAGCCAGAAAACAGACCGAGAAAAGAATTAGCCACTGAATTCTCTCTTACTCTAACACTATTAGAACAATAAAGTATGCTGGAGACAGCACTGGGGAATCACTCTTATTTACACAGACAAAACTGATAGCCATAATTCAAGGTCAAATTCTCTGGTTTGCTAACTGATAGAAACTTTTGTTTCAGTTCATGCAGCTTTAGAAACATCCTAACTTGGCGCAGTATGATCCTGATTTTGTGACAGGTCACTTAACATATAACTGTGGTAGTACAGCAGAAAATTCATAACCAAATGTAATTAAGATAACAATTTATTAGAGCAGATAATTTCTTTGTTATTTTTCTCAAAATTGTCGATTGTGGATGTCATATGTTGTCAAATCTCCTTTACTGGGGATGTTTAAAACTCACCTGGATGCATTCCTGAGCAACCTGATAGAGGTCAAGCTGCTTTAGCAAAGTGGTTGGAGGTCCCTTCCCCTCCCATTCTGTGATTCTGTGTTGATATAATTCTATCATCATCAAATGGAACCATGGATTTAAAATTCTATACAACTGATGGAGGCTTGGGCAGGGAGAAATTGAATGAATTTCAACAGGGACAAGTGTAGAGTCTGGTACCTGGGAAAGCTTAGCCCCAGGGATCAGTATAGGTTGGGGTCTGAGCTGCTGGAGAGCAGTGAAGGGGAAAAGGACCTGGGGGTCCTAACTGATGGGAGAGTGCCCATGACTCAGCAATGTACACTCATGGCGAGGAGGGGCAATGCCATTCTGGGGTGAGTTAGAAGGGCTGTGGTTAGTAGGTCGAGAGAGGTTCTCCTGTCCCTCTGCTCTGCCCTGCTGAGGCCATATCTGGAGTGTTCAGTTCTGGGCCCCCAGTTCAAGAGGGACATAGAACTGCTGGAGAGAGTCCAGCACAGAGCCACAAAGGTGCTGAAGGGAGTGGAACAGCTCTGTTAGGAGGAGAGCCTGAGGGAGCTGGGGCTGTGCTGCTGGGAGAGGAGGAGCCTGAGAGGTGACCTCAGCAATGGTTCTAAAGATGTAAAGGTGAGTGCCAGGAGGCTGGAGTCAGGCTCTGCTAGGTGATGCCCAGTGCCAGCACAAGGGGCACTGGGTGGAAGCTGAGGCATAGGAAGTTTCATTTAAACATGAGGAGGAATTTTTTCCCTGTGAGGGTGACAGAGCCCTGGCACAGACTGCCCAGGGGGATTGTGAAGTCTCCCTCTCTGGAGATATTCAAGACCTTCCTGGATGTATTCCTGTGTGATCTGGTCTAGGAGATCCTGCTCTGACAGGCAGGTTGGACGTGATGAGCTTTCAAGGTCCCTTGCAGCCTCTGACATTCTATGGTACTATGATTTGATAAATTGCAAAACCACCTTTGTGAACCTGAATAGTAGATCCATTTATGTATTCTACTATGCTCAAGGCGTATAACTTGAAAAAAAATTTTAAAAGTACATTTGGGATTGGAAAAAGGTCTATCATTAACTGATCTGACTGTTTCACTAAACAGAGTTAAGAGTTAATTTGCAATGAACTAAGAAAGGCCACTTCCAGCTATGTTCAGCATAGTGTCACTCTATCTTTTAAGAACTGCATCAAGTCAAGCAATTGCATTCTCCTCCTGGAAAGGGCAACCAGGTATGCACACAACTCCATTAAACAAGACTTTTTCAGAATTAAAACTAATGGAAGAAAAATTCCAGAGCCAGTGAAATTAATATCAATTTTAGTATTGATTCCCTGAGGCTAGGATCTCAACCATGAACAGGGCTTAGAACAATTGTTAGAGACCCTCACAGGCCACGTAAGGCATTCGGGTGATGTGAGGAATTATCGTTGATGCCAGGAAGATTTTGCATGCTAGCTAGGTAGTTAATTTACTATATACAGATTTCCAAATCATAAATATATATCTTTCAATAAAAACCAGTTACAACTACAGCGCTTTATAGTACCTTGTCATGTAAAGACTCTTCTAGATTTTTTCTGAAACTTTCAGATTCTTGAATCAGAACATTCTACAAACAAAAAGGGGAAAAAAAGAGAGAGAGAGAGAAATTAGAGGTCTGTTAAATGTCAGATATACCATATGCCTGTAGCTTCCACATACAAGCTAGAATGTGAAGATCACATTCACTGGACTTCAAAATCTTCTAATGTTTTGGTTTGTGTATATATTAAATTTTTAACACTAGAAATAATCTACACATATAGGACCATGGTTTTTCAGGAACAGCAAAAGCTTTGCACCTTCCTTGGGCTGAGTTACTGTCACACTCCTACACGAGTCTTTTTCCCAGGATCTTTCAGCAGGTCTATTTCTTGCTTTGCACAGCATTTTATTTCAATTATATAAACCAGACATATATCCTGTGAGATGCTATTCTGACATACCCTTCTGAAGGGCACAGAGAAATTTCCCTCAGATCAAACTGAAAGTGCATAAGAGTAGGTGCATAAGGAGGGTGGATGTAAAGGTCACTGGATTTGTATTTTGTACCTGTAAATAGCATTCCCTCTCTAAGAGTAGGTGCTCTTTCTCCTGTGGTGACAGCATTTTACTCTTAGATGATCTTTAAGGTCCTTTTCAACACAAACCATTCTATGAATCTATGAGCAGGTTAAAATACAGAAAGTGACAGCACATCTGAAATGTGGCCATTCCTCAGTTCTCATCCACCTTCTCTCTCACTGCTTCATATTGCGTCATGTTCTGGTCCTTTACAAGCCCTTCACTGGACTCCTTACTGATGAAACAAGGACTCATAACAACATATCCAGTTCATAGCAGTTCTGGGACACTGCCCAAGCGCATTCTTAAACTGAGAGTCGAAGGCACAAGCTAGACCATCTTTTTGGTAATATATATATTAATATACAAAGCCAGTAGGATGCCTCCATCATGATAAAAGTATAATATGTTTCATAAGGGACAACCTTTATTACACTGAACTTTATACTCCCCTTTGCACTGTACCTTTTCTTCAAGTGCTGCCATTCTCTCTTTTAAGTGTAGCTGCAGACGCTCATTAGATTCTGTCAAAAGTCTGTCTACAGTATCTGATAATCTTTTGTTGTGTTCCTCATTCATCTTTTCTCTTTGTCTTGCCTTTAATGTGGAATAGAAGAAACAGATTGGCAGG
Source organism: Eubucco bourcierii (assembly GCA_013396675.1). NCBI lineage: Eukaryota > Metazoa > Chordata > Aves > Piciformes > Ramphastidae > Eubucco > Eubucco bourcierii. The sequence goes on along the minus strand of VWZE01003157.1, from coordinate 102,964 downwards.
GTCCAAAATTAACAAGTACAGACTGGTATCATTACAGAATACAATTTTTAAAAAAAGTCATGGTAACTGTATCTATTTAAAGAAATCCCACAGGAAATTAATTAATTAATTAGAGTAATATCTGTTCTTTCCTGTATCAGCAGAATACTTGGGTCTTTGCAATTAGTTGTATTGGGTTTGGCTGAGCTGGAGTTAATTCTCCTCAAAGCATCTTTCTAGTGCTGTCTTTTGCAGCAGTAGTTGTTAACACATTGATGAACAAGTATCTAGGCTGTGTTTCTCCAAGGTTTCCCCTCCCTGAGAATACACTGGGGAGTGGGCAAACTCTTGGGAGGGTCACAGCTGAGCCAGTTGACCCAAACGTGGCCGAAGGGATACTCCATGCCACATGATGTCAGCCCAGATATCAGAACAATGTGCAAGAAGGAATGATAGGATATTCATCCACAGTGTTTGTTCTCCAGAGGGATTGCTATGTGTAGAGAGCCCTGCTTCCCCAAGACTGACCACCATCTGATGATGGAAAGTAGAGATCAAGATCTCTGCTTTTCCCTCAGTGCAGTCTGTTGCTTTGCTTATCATCAGTGTCAAATTGCTCCTGTCTTATAACTGGCTTTTGTTATATTTTCCCCTCTCCCCTGTCCAACAAGAAGGGGAGCAGTAGAGGAGCTTTGGTGGGCATTTGGGCCCAGGCAGGGCCTAACCACCACATTATATATTGTGAAGTGGAAAGATGCTACCATCAGTGCTATGATAAAACGTTTAGCAGTAGACAGATATGTGTGCTGAAGCACATAACATAGTGTTGCACTGACAGACAAAAAGAAGAAAAGTGGTCTGCAATACACATACTCTTTGAAGCTCCTGATTCTTCTCTTCGAGTTGAGCTTCTAAGTGTCTCATACGTTCCTCAATGTTTCCATGTCTTTCTTCTGCCTGTAAAAACACAGAAAGACTGTTTCTGTAATTTAACTGCCTTTGTAGATTTTATCTCAGTAAAGTTTAAACAAAACAGAAAGCAAGCTACTACTAACTGCAAACTCAGTTTTCCAAAAAGAAACTTTGTTTAAACAGGCAGCTGAACAGCATTGCTTGAAATGTGTCAGCTACAAAGGCCTGTTACATCCAAGCATCAGCAAAACATTGGAGTTATTTATGAGCAATGAAATCAGCCAAATGTAACATGCAGACTGTGCATGGTTTGAACACAAACCTGCCGTCATAAAATTGTAAGCTCCTGAAGCACTGAACTGCACGATGGTTGATTATCAATTAAAAATAAAATAAAATAAAATAAAATAAAATAAGTTAAAGAAAATGAAAACAAATTGGATGGATTCTATTTAGCAATAGAAAGTAAAGTCCAGTAGGACTACCTTCCTACGTATGGAGATCATTTCTTGTAGTTTAGCTTCCATAACATATTGATAATCATCAGATGAGGTAGAAGAGGTTGGATCAGACTAACGAGTCAAGGAAAAGGAGAGGGACAAAATTGAAAAATCAGAACTAAAGACACTGACACTGAACAGAACACAGCACAGAATGCTCAAAAGAAAAGTGTGACTGAGAATTTAATACTGTTAACTGACAGGATTTTACATGGAACACACTACTCTGATACTTGGTGAATATGATGTGATTGATGCAGAGAAACTGAAAACGATGGAATGCTAAAGAAGCTACCAACCTAGACATGGAGGTTAAAGGTTAGTGATGGTTGGCTGATGACATATTACTACAGAGTGGATCCAAAGCAATACTGTCTCATCTAATGTTGCTGGCTTTTTATTTATGGCAAATCAAACACCAGAACAGGACTCTATGGAGCCAATGTCAGAAAGTCCTCTAGAATCCTTCCATTATTTTATAGAAATGAAAACAATGCATAAACACTAAATTAATGGCTCGGTCAGTTACAGAACTGTGCAATGTTATGGTAGGTTCCCTAATGGCAGAATACACTAACTACGTAGACCCTTTCACCCAAATAAACAATATAGTTTTCATCTCTTTGAAAGGATCCACTCTGGTGGATCTCTATGGAAGATCAAGGTCATCAGATAAAAGAACCTATAAATAAAAATTCATTAATAGAAAAGTCATTACTGAGTATATAAACGGTAACCGTTCTGAGATTCATTACTATTTCTGACAGAAGTTGACCTTAATTAGGTCATTTGCTGCTAAACATGAACATTCATGTTATTGTCATATCAAACAAGCCTGAGTTATCACTCAAAATGAAAAAAAAAAAAAAAGCCCTTACAGAAAGGGAAATGCTATATTGGATTTGTTGCTATGGGAACAGCATAAGGTTTCTACACAGCTACTGGTGACTCTGAGTTGTGAGCTCATGCTTGTCAAATGCCATTTCACTCTGTCAGATTCACCCCTCAGAGAACCCGACCTCCATCTTTAGATTAGTAAACTTTAATGTGTAGAAGAAATACTAATTTTGCAACTGTAGGTTTTTTTCTTTTAGTGAGATTTTTTTCACACAGTTGTCTGCTAACAGTTTGTCATAGTATTTAGATATAGATATCAAAGCAATTGCAGGTGTACGTAATACTTTAAAATAACCCATAACTTCAACTCATTAGTATTACGAGGACCCAAAGATCAGATAAAAACAAGCCTGTGATCTAGATTTACAAACATAAACTGCAGCTTTTGATATGAAGACACTAATAGGAGTAAATCCTGCTTTGCGTAAAGACAGCAATGATGCTTAATCCTGAAGATCACTGCTTTTCTTTTCAGAGTATGATCACAAAACTCAGATTCTTGGAAAAGTTACATCAGTATACTCTGGGACTAAGCTCATTTAATCAACGCAGTTATTGTTTCTGATCATTAAGCCAGGTGTATTATGATGTATTTGAACTTATTAATTACCTGTAAGTATTTGGTCTACTTATTAGAAATTGGGCCAGTGACAACCCCTTAATGGTTTTATCTTATCTTTTACATATTCATTTGTTTCAGCACCCAGGTGCTGATGCACTGCTTCACCTTCCAACTGGATAAGCAGAAAGGTAGGACTTAAATAAGTTCCTGTGACTGCAGAAAACCAGATCATGCTGTTCCCCTTCCACAACGTGACCAAGGTTTATTGTCTCTGTAAAAGAGAGACTCTTCCCCTTTCTGAGTTCTGGCTGCATTACTGGTTTGAGGCCTTCCCTTGGAGTGTCTCCAAGGGTCAGGAGATTCAAAATCATCAAAGCTCTGAGCTGATGATGGAAAAGGCTTAAGTAATTCTACCTCTTTTGAAACTATTTTAATTGAGGGAGATATAGAACTCATTGGGAGTATCATCCTACAGAATTAAACTACTTAGAAGTTTAATTAGCTCCTCATAAACTTTCAAAGCATTCTTCCTTGCTTCTATACACTTAATTGCAGGCTAATGCAAAGTATGAAGATAACCAAACCAATACGGTTATGTTCAAAGGGAATCTTATTTGAGTCTTCTGAAATGCGGTGCTGCCTGATGTAAGTCATCCTTGAGAAGCTTGTCTAGCTATCTACACCATGTATGTCTAGTTTTCAAACTGAAAAATAACTTTTCAGTCAAACCATGTCATACTTTATTCCTCAGCAGAAAACAGTTTTTTTTTCAATGCATTAAAAATTGTGATGCTAGACCTAACTATTATTTATTTGGAAAAGAGGTTGGAATAAAATACTTCTGAGAATTACGCATGTTACCTGAACTGTTACGCAGAAAACAATTCTTGTAAGAACATCATGATCTCTTAGGATCCTTCTATCTATGTAATTCTCTTTTGTAACTTCCTACTGCTTCGCTAATTCGCTAAGGTCTATCTTTAAGATACAAAAAAATCTTTCTCTATGATAGTTTTCAGTTATTTCACTTAGAATGTTACAATGTTGATAGGTACACCTCGATAAAAGTAACCTTCACGGATGTCCCCCCACAGCAGGGACATGAATCCCTACCCTCTGTAAGAGCTAAGGAGGCACACACATACCTACCTCCCTTGCCTCTCGCTTGTGGGAGTCTCCCTGCAGGCAAAAGCTGTGGTAGCAAAGGGCAGCTCCTCCTCCTCCCAGCTGGCCTAGCTTGGACACGCTCCCTCTCATGCCCCTTTATGCTGGAGAGACCCTTCCAGATGAAAAGACCTAGCAATGTAGCTGTTCCCTGAGGGATTTCCAAAGGTGTCCTGTTCAGACTTCCCCAGGCTGTACAGTTAAGATTGACACTCCTGTGGCAGCTGGAATTTTCTGTTGCACATGTGTGTTAGCCAGCCCCAGATACAGTCCTGAAAGACTTGGGAGCCCACCACAACAAAACAAGGTCTGAGGCACGAGGCAAAGACACCAGTGTTAGCCATGTTCCTGTGACAGAATTTCAGATGCACGAGGTAGAAGGGACAGCTGTGGGGGCAGAGACTCATAGACAGGAGAATTTCTTCCAGCTTGCTTTAGTAAGAGTTAATTGAGTTAAAGTATTTCTGATGTGGAACTGCATGACTACTTGCTTGACAGGCCTTACCCTGAACTCTTTTCAAGATATGACTTGTATGCCTGTTCACCAGTACTCCCTACAGGACGATTAGTAAGACATATGGTGTGCTAGTCAGCAGCTAGCAGTTAAGGCATTTACTCAGCACATTTGTTTAGAAATAGATTTGTGAAATCGTGCATCTTAGACTGCATTAAAACACATGGACAAAAACTAACAACTCCATCTCTGACCCCTATGAGGTACCAACAGGAGTCTTAGTGCTCACTTTGCATACTATATGCTATGAAATGGGAAATAGCCAGTGTAAGCCAGTAATAAAGAGGACAAATTTGTTTTGTTTTGATACTGAAGCAGCTGATACTGCTCTCTAACCTTGTTAAAACTCTGCTGCTGCTCCTGCTGCTCCTGCTTCTAACAAAAATGAAAAACAAATCTTGCTTTCACATTGTCTGTTACTGCTGGCACTGCACATTCCCCGTGTCTTTGCATCTTAGTTAAAAAAAAAGAAAACCCCAACTTCAGATGTAGGAAGCACCTGTATAATACAGGTGCTATCATTTTTCTTCTTCCTGCTGAGCCTTTTCTAAAGGCACAAGATTTCCATGTTTTGAGACCCTGACTTCTGAACATCTGCTGTCTGCAAACTGTCTCCTGGCTTCTCACTTCTGTGTCTGTCCTTTGAATAAGTCACTGAAGAAAGAATGCATTCTTGCACTGAATAGGAAAGGAAAATAAAAAGAGATAATCATGGTGACCGAGTGACAACAGCTCACAAACTTATCAGCTACTTGTTCACATGCTCACTTCTAATTCCTTACAAAAGTGACAAAATATGTTGGCTTGTCAGTCCTTTTTCTGATAGACCTCTTTTTTGCTAGATATCTACACATCATTGCTTCTCCTCCAATTTTCCGCTGTCTTCTACGCCTCCATGGTTTTGTAAGCAACTGCTTCTATTTAGTTCTGTCAAACTTGCTTCTTTCATTTATTCCTCCTACCAGGACAGTCTACCATGGCAAGGAAAGCACAAAAAGAGTGGTGGCTTGGGAAAACAGTAATGTGTTACAGATGTGGAGTTTTCTTAGACTTTCCTCTCCACGAAAGTTTTTGTATTGTTTTTCCTGTAAGATTTATTACCTTCCTTCTCCAGCCAACACATCATCTTCTCTTTTTTTCTCTCAGAGAGAAACTGCTTGCAGAAGAACTTCTTTCCTCTCTTTGCATCCTTTCCACTGCTGATGCCTTCCTTGTAACTTCTTCCCTACTTACTTACAGGTCCCCACACTGTCACCAGCCAAGCCTCGTGTCCCAATTGCCTCCAGATTTCAAGTACTTTTTTTGTCACCTTTAAAACAAACTGAAGGTGTTACTATGCTAAGTGTGGTTTATTATGATTATGGTTTCCTCTTCATCTCAGTGCTTCGCTAATGCAGTTAAAAGGTACCATTGGTATTTCTGGTGCATGCAGGAATGTCACATATTTCTGCATACAGGAATGATGGAGTAAAATGTTGCTTGCTGTCTTGTGATCAGAGAAGTGATGCTGCACCTCTGCTGCACAAGCACGTGAGGACGACAGTGACTGCTAATGAAAGGGAGTGAATGGAAGTATGCGGATGCTGGTTGTCACCACTAGACCCCTCCTTGAATACATGCAAGGAGAAACTGCGTTTGACAAACTAACCATATGAAGATTCTGGATGCTCCAATGTCTGTACCTTCTGAGGAAAATAAACATCTTGCACGGTAAATAAAGGTTTAGTTAATATTGCAGGGAGGTTCTTTCTGCTGCCCACTGCCTCTTCTGCAGGGCAGGCAAACAGACCAATACTGTGAGAGTGAGTACAAGGTGGCACAATGAGTTGTGGTAGTCTAAATCCTGGGATACGTGCTGAGAGCTGTGCTACTTGTCATGACCAGACAGATATCAGTGTGAAGGCCAAGCAGGAACAGGACAGTATATGGGATCATGCTATTCCAGGTTAGTCTGCAACAAGATGACTAACCCTCCAGTTGCTCACCTGGTGGGCAGAACACAGTGGAAACAAAGCCAAAGAAAAGTTCAAATGATTCAGGTAAAATTTTGAGTACTTATCTGAGTTTACTGTATAGTCCAAACTTTTGGAAGTTCACTCCTCATGAACTAGTTTGGGCATAGAAAAGTAGCAAAAGACATTCACTGGCCCATACATATATATGTGTGTGTGTGTGTTTGTGTGTGTGTTTATATATATAAAAGGAAAAAACAGCTGTTTTTAAAAACTGACACCACAGAAGGATCTCATTCTACATCCTATTCTTCTAGGATCCCAACCCAGATTTACTGTGAAGAAGGATATGATAAATTGAATGTAGAATTGTGACACGTATATTTTAAACTCAAGGTCGGGGTGGGGAGGGCAGGAAACTGCATACAAATCCAGGACGTTTGTTCTATCTCCACATGTAAATAATTGGTCTTACATTTTACCTACAGGGAAGCAGTCGTGTTTTCCAGTTATCCATTATTATTTTCCTTTACAATAACATTTCTGTTAAAGTAACGTTCAACATATTAGGCTTAACTCACCTCTGTCATATGACTTTAACCCCATTGATCCAGGGTGCTTATTATTTGCCTAGTGTGCAAAGGCATAGAGTGACCACAGCTCAGGTAGGCAGACTTAATGTAGTCTGAAGCCAGCTAATTTGAGTCCTGCTGACAAGGTGTAGGCAAGGCACAAGGGTAGCATTAATTAAGCATCATTTGGCCCCTTAGGTTGGTCTTGCAGCTTTCCTTGAGTAGCTAGTGTGGTAGCAGTATACCAGCTAGCTAATTTATAACTGCTTATGTAAGCTGCAGTGACTGTAGAGTCATCCTTGTTTCCAAGCCACATTCCATATGAGCGAGGAAACGTCCCAGAGCTGTCGGAGCTGTCAGAGCTGTCAAACCAACACTTAATTAAGCTCTGGGGTTTGTAAAGATGTTGTGTACAAGAAACATAAACAGAAGGTTTGTCGGGCCTAGGGGCCAAATGCTGACCTATCCTCGTGTGACGTATTGCAAGAGACAAGTTCAAAGTCAAGAAATCTCTTCAGCTGTTGGTGTAATCGCAGAGAAGCGGCCAGAAGCGGCACTGCAGTCTGCTACGCTTGGTAACTTCCTGCTTGGCGAACAGCTTGGACAGCATACATCAGGGTGGAATGGGGTGGAACACCAGCTCTGCTCCCAGTTCGCTAACCACATCCCATGAGATCATGTGAGAAGGCAAACGGAGATGCATACTGCAGCTCTGTAGTCACAGCAACAACAGTATCTGATGGAAGGCCCTGCGTGCTCTGCATGGCTGAGATGGGAGTTCTTCTTACAGTCCTTGTGATCGATGTGTGCTCAGGGAGCAATGCAGTTGCAAGAAAAGACATGCTTCAGACTGCAAGATACTTACTGGTGCCTAATTGCTGGAGAAATTATTCAGGAAAAATCCTCTTAAAACAGAAAGCAGTATTTTTTTTTTTAGCTACTGAGAACATTAGAAGATGTGATTATTTGATGAATCAGAAAGTGGGGGGTGGGGGTGGGGGTGTAAAGTTAAAATGCCAAGGGTTTGCTCTGATGTGCACCTGAGCTTTTATTAAAATACAACTGTATTTGTTTGGTATTTCATGTGACTTTTTTTTTTTTTTTTTTTTTGTTTTTTTTTTTTTTTTTTCCGGATTCTTCTTATTTTTCCCCATTGGATTTAGTCTTTCTTTCAGACTCCCACCCCTTCATATAAACCTAAAGTGGACAGCACAAAATCTTGATTACTGAATAATGATCTTGCCTTAATTAAAAAAAAAAACAACCCACATCAAATCCCCTCCCAAAGCCTCTCTTCCTTTTTTTCTGCTTCTTCACTAAACTACTTAAAAATACTAATGAGCTGCTCAGCACTTCAGGCTTCACTATACATGGAAAAACATGAGAATTAGAAAAAAACCCCATCAAATTAATAAATAGCTAGCCACATAAATAGCTAGAAACATTCCCTTGCAATAAAGAAAGGAAAGCTTAGACACACGAGAAAAATATGTAAAACAATCTCTTAAAAGTACCTTTTTTTTTTTTTAATCTTTCAAAAGATGAAGAATAAACATATTCTCATCATGTCTTTGTGGGGGTGATAATGTCTGAGCTGATAATACTTGCAGTATTAGCTACATGCACACCTGAATGTACTAGAGGCCAAATATGAAAGCCACATAACTGATTGGGTTTTTTTCTACCAGAAAGCTGACATATAAAAAGTTTGTCAGGAAAAAAAACCAACAGCCAAACAGTTTGAAGTCTTCTCGGGGTTTCACATTTGTCTTTGCAGACACATGATACAAAGAATCACTCAAAACAAACCTCGTAAGCATGTACTGCAAGTTGTCTTCATTTGTGTTGTACAAATGATCCCAGCTACCATTATGGAAAAGTCCAAAAGAGATTAGTGAGTGTAGGGAATAGGACTTCTTTCCCTTTGAATTAGAAACTCCTGTGCAATAAAATGAATTCTCCTAGGGTAAGTAATGCTCTCACACACTGGAAATACCTGAACCTTTTCTAAATACAGCCCAGGCTAACTCACAGATACCCATTTGCCTATATTAAACGCTAATTACAAACACAACATTGAGACCATCCTTGCTTAAAACCATGGCACAGACTTAGCAGGAAACTTTTTCTTCTTCCAATCAGTCTGATGCAACTTGTGTCGTGTCCTTGAGGTGAGAAATCAGGATGCAAATCAACATTAAACCATGAGGCTTCTGAAGTGAATCTACTTCTTAGGGCAGTACCTTAGTCAGAGCTGCAATTCTCTGAGCCAGTTCAGCCTCCACTTCGGGTAAGGTTTCAGCCTTCCTCATTGTCTGCTGCAGCTTCTGCTCAGCCAGCTCAAGACGCTCTTGCAGTTGCCTGTTTTTGTCTTCCAACTGAAGGTATAAAGAGATATTAAAAAATAAAAATTATCAAAATTAAGATTCTTTTTCTTCAGTTTCTTAGGTGCTGGGCAAGTGATCACAACTCACTACACAGACACAGATAATCCACAGCCTGGGAGAGCTTACTGCAGAAGTATTAACTCAAGGGTGGAACAGAGTAGGCTGCCAGTCTTACTAATGACTGATTTGAGGTTTGAGGATCATAGGCATGCAAAGAAGTTGTAAAATAGCACTAATGAAGATGAACACTGGAACAGCAGATGAGCACTGGAACAGGTTGCCCAGGGAGGCTGTGGATGGTCCCTCCCTGGAGGTGTTTAAGGCCAGGTTGGAGGAGGCCTTGAGTAACCTGTACTAGTGGGAGGTGTCCCTGCCTATGGCAGGGGGTTGGAACTAGATGATCCTTGAGGTTCCTTCCAACCTTACCATTCTATGATTCTATGATAATGTAACGCTCCTCTGATCAAGGTGTTGTTTATCTGAGCAAAATAAAAGTACTCATGTCAATAAAATGAGCACTTTTCAAAAGAGATACTGAGTTCATCTCACAGGAAAGTCTATCAATGAGCTAAACCAGGAAAGAAGTACAACTCCAAAAGGGCATAACTCCCAGCAAAGTTTCTGAACTGGTTGGAACTGGATGAGCTTTGAGGTCCCTTCCAATCTAAACCATTCTATGATTCCGTAACTTCAGTATTTTCTGGTCTACTGAGAAAATGGCTTTAATGGCTTGACAAGCATTTTCTGCTGTCCTGTTCATTCTAGGTAATAGAAAACATAATGAGAAAAGAGTGTGTCTTTAGGTTCTTTTTTATCATAGAATCATAGAGTGGTTTGGGTTGGAAGGGACCTCCAAAGGCCACCCAGTCCAACCCCCACTGCAGCCAGCAGGGACATCCTCCACTAGATCAGGTTGCTCAGAGTCCTGTCAAGCCTCACCTTGAATACCCCCAGGGATGGGACCTCTACCTCCCTGTGCAATCTGTTCCAGTGTTCCACTACCCTCACGGTAAAGAACTGTTTCCTGACATCCAATCTAAATCTGCCCTTCTCTAGGTCAAAGCCATTGCCCTTTGTCCTATCACAGCCTTCTTGTATCACAGTATCACACAGTATCACAGTATCACCAGGGTTGGAAGAGACCTCAAAGATCATCAAGTCCAACTGATCACCACAGGCCCCCTTCAGGCACTGGCAGGCTGCTATGAGACCTCCCTGGAGCCTCCTCTTCTCCAGGCTGAACACAGCCAGCTCCCTCAGCCTGTAGTCAGAGCAGAGGTGCTCCAACACCCTGAGCATTTTTGTGGCCCTCATCTGGACCCACTCCATGAGGTCCATGTCCTTCAATATAGGAAGCTGCAGAGCTGGACACAGTAATCTAGATACCCCAATTAAAGAACTAGGTTTTTGATATCACAGTTCTGCAAATGAACTTTAAGTCTGCCTTTATCAATTGCTCTTTTCATCACTGCACTTAACAGGCGGACCTTTGCAGTAAAGCATGACTTGGTAGCAACAAATACTCAGATGTAGGTGCCTTACTTTTCCACTGTTGGGTGGTGTCCTTCACCCCTAACAATTAAGGATACCTCTAACAATAGTCAAAGAAAGCTGGTAGAAGCTGGAGACTTTCAGTAGCGATGCTTTAATTTCTCTGATGAGGTAGTCACACATACACATACATCCACGTCCTGTGGTTTGTGTGTTTGTGTGTGCACAAATATATCTGCACACAAACACAGAAGCAGAGATGATCAGATCACGCAGGAATATTACCTATATAGCATTTTATATTGTTTGAAGACAAGTTAAGTAAAAAATCAAAACAAAAAAAATCCCCAAAAGCCAAATTGAAAAAAAAAAAGAAGACAACAATCAAGCAGTGTGACAGTGTGACACTGAGGATCAGTTTAATCTTTTATAGTTTGAATTATAGAATTATATTAATTTCATGTTAGTTTCCAGTCTGCATTGTATTCTTCCAATTATAAAGGAGTGGTTTCTGTTCACTTCACACTTCAGTTTCTTTCAATCACTGTGGAAATAAAGTTCTGCGGCAGAAATGTGGAAAATCACGTTACACACTTAAAAAATATGTTCATGGATAGCTTAGCTTTGTAAAATTTTATTTGCACACTACTAATATGTGAAATTATTAGAATATATTTTATTAAAATGTTGATCTTTACTGCAGAAGGGAATTTCTTTTCTCGTGCTACATTTCTGATTTTAAAAATTATTTTTTAAAAATTATTTAATTATTTTAAAAAATATCAGAAAATTTTACACAAGAAACAAAGATAATCCTTTACTTAGGGGCTATCACTGTGTGCACTTAATGCAAGACACTATCAGAAGACAGAATTATTTTCCAGTGTAGAATCTACAGATTGATTTGGTATTCATGGATGTAGCAGCTGATATGAAGCTTAGAGATCATAGAACTGTAGAATGGTTTGGGTTGGAAGGGATCTCCAAAGGTCATCTAGTCCAACCCCCTCTGCAGTCAGCAGGGACATCCCCAACTGGACCAGGTTGTTCAGACCCCTGTTGAGCCTCACCTTGAATGTCCCCAGGGATGGGGCCCCAATCACCTCCCTGGGCAAACTGTTCCAGTGCTCCACCACCCTCATGGTAAAGAACTTGTTCGTAATGCCCAATCTAAATCTACTTCTCTCTAGTTTGAAACCACTGCCTCTTGATCTATCAATACCGTAAATTGTACCTCTCCACCTTTCTTTAGGGGCCCTCTTAGGTACTGAAGATTGTTACTAGCTCTCTCCAGAGCCTTCTCTTCTGCTGAACGAGTTAGGTTTTTTTTCTTTTAATTAATTGATCTGGTCACTAAACAGATGAACATATTATTACCACAGTCTAAATCTCCTACTGTAGATCTGCTCCTTTTCTTGCACTACTTTTCATTGAGTGTGAAGACAGTAACTGACAAATGCAGACACTACACCTGGCGGAGGATGGCTTCCTTGTTTGCAAGCTCATTTTCCAGCTTGTCGTTCATGTCATGTATGGAGGTGGATTCTCTCTGTGCACTGAGGTAGCGCTTCTCCAGTGTAGTTATTCTTTCTTCCATATCTTCCTTTTGTGCCATTGCCTATGTTACCAAAAGAACCCCACCAAAACCCCCCAACACAAAGAAAAAAGAAGCGATTAAAATGCTACATAATTTTATATCAGTTTAAATTTCACGCTACACTACTTTACATCAGTTTGATTTTCATGTTACTAGTAGACAGGGACATAAGGCATGCTCATCAGTGATTTCTCTGTTTTAAAGATGATTTATTTCCTTTGGGATTTCTTCTAAGTATGATATTTAAAGTGGTACCTATTGAGTAAAGCAAAGAATTGGTCCTCATCTTTTGCACATTTTTCTAGTTTCTGTATTTTTAATGCAAAAAAGCCCCATAGCAAACACAGTTCACATTTACTTACTTGGTCTGAAACAACAGCAAGACTTGATCCGATAACACTAAACTGGATACCATTACAGAATAGCAGAAACAGTAGCGGTGTGGGGGAAAAGTGTGTAAGCACATGGATACCTAACATATACACAACATAGAGGTGTTCTCTATATATGTTATGGATATGGATAATGATCTCTTTAAAATCTCAATCAGCTTTTATTCATTTATTATGAGCTAGCCTCACAGAAGCCAACAGCTGTAATTTAGACAGTACTGTGTTAGTCTGTCCTGTTACATTATTTCTCTTCAATTATTTTTAGTGAAAGGAGCAAGTTTTACTAATTTCACACTTGTGTCTTGCTCCTGAGAAGGTTTTTGTGTTGCCTCTTTCACAATGAAAGTATTTACTGATGAACATCTCTTACCGTTTGTGCTTTATTGCATTATGACAGCAGTGTTGACATTATTGTCAAAGAAAGATGCAATGAACATATAAATGGATCCAAATTAGCTACTCCTAAAATGGACCATATCCAGGTGATCCATTTGCATATTGCATATCTACATAATTAATTTTAAAAAAAACCAAACCCACAACCAAAACCAAAACAAAACTCCAAATCAAACCAATCTGATGTTTTATTTCAGTTTCACAATGCTAAACTACCTGTCTTGCTGGAAGTAGTTCATTGTCTTTTGTGGCAGTATGAAATAATGAAGAGAGGCACTTCTGCCTTTACAAACACCTTTCACAGTAGATTTTGCACTGACAACTGGTAATTATTCTACATGTGAATGTCTTAGTAGCCACTTTGCCATGGAAGTGAAGGGCTGAAAGCAAGTAAGCTTGTGGCTGGTATGATGTGTTATTTAACAGAAGCAGCAAATGGCAATCAGGTGTCTGTAAGACAGCAATATCTGTCAAAAGAAACATAGCAGTGAAATCTATTCTCTGTGACAGGATAAAGGTGGAGGAACACTGAAGAAGCAGAGTAGAAAGATGTGGGGACACACTGAAGCTGTGTCAGGCATGAGAATCTCTGAAGGAAGTTTTCTTCCAGAAGATTGGAAATAACAGATTAAATATATACATACAAAACCATACATAGACACACACACAAACAAACCACCACAAACACACTGGTGTTGCAGTACAGGTAACAGAAAGATAACTTTGAAACACTAGAACAGATTCTAGAAGCCAACCGTCTGCACTGATTGAGAATATTCAGGTATAAGAAGACACTCTACAGAGTGGTAAGGGGTGTCACAAACTTAAGGGCAGGAAAGGGAAAGTGAATTGCATTTCCATTTTTTTATAGAAGGGAACAGCATTATTATAATGGAGGCAATGAATTTATTACATGAGTAAATATTAGAATTGATTACATAAATAATACTGTTTCATAGGACAGAAGTGCTTTAAACAATGCACCTGACCAGCATGTGAAACAAAGTTCATTCATCTTAAAAGCCTGAAATAGCTGAAAATTTGACAGAATGCACTCTGCTTATACTAAAGTTGTACTAGACCACACTACATCACACTACAGCACAAAGGAGTTGACCTTTCTTTTAACAGAGTTGCACATATATGCACCCACATTTACAAATATGGTTTTATAAAGAGATTTCTAAAGATTTCTAAAGAGATTCCTAGTACCTTATCTTAAATACCAATTTGTGTTTACTATGCACAAGTGTGGGAATACAAGAAGAAGAAATGTAAGAGAGATAAGTAATGAGCTCTGTAACATAGCATTTGACTTTGACCTGGCCCAAAGGAAAACCAAGACATGATGTATGTTAAAGACTGGGCTGTAGATGGTCTGGATTGCTTTAATGTGTTGTTTTTAGGGTGGTATAAAATGAGTCACTGTGAGGCGATAGGGACTAGGCTTGGGATGCTTGTTACACGGCTGACACTTGTTACACTTGTGCTGCTGACACTTGGTCCACAGGGGTCTTACACTTGCACTAGCATGGGATAAAGGGCAGCTGCCTCACTCCAAAGGTGGCCGTTGCTTTTGTCTGGTTACTGACAGCGACAAGTGGTGGAGCATGCAGGCAACGACAGAATGACACAGCAGCGTACAAGGCTTTTATAAGTGCTCAGCTCTTGCTGCTGTACTCATTCGCCTCTGTCAGTTTGTAGTGGGCATCAGAGGAACAACAGTCAGGGAAAACAAGGCCAGTGTGGTGAGCTGCTTACCTCTCTAATGTCTCTCTGGTATTTACTGTTCATTTCCTCTGTTTTAATGAGCTCCTTTCTGGCAGACTCCGCTTCCTGCTCTACCTCTCCCACTCGCGAAGACAGTGCTGCCAAACGCTCTTTCATTTGTGCCATTTCGTAGTTTTGCTTTTCCAGCAGCTCCTGGAGTTCAACGACTTGGCTGGCTTCATCGTTCGAGTCTATGGAGCCGTTCGACAGGCGCTGTGAACAGAGAAGCGACGTTATCTATCAATTGGCTTTTAGTGTCAACTCAGCCTGAGGAGTTTCTATGCCAGAGGTTATTTTCAGACCTAAAAAGGTAAAAACATAATAATTTTCACAGTAGATACAATAGGTGTAGTTAGGAAAAGTTTGCAAAATGTTAGTACTCATTCACATCAAGGCATTCCAGAATGTAAAACCACATAGAAGTGACCATGCACAGTAAGAGCGGGATACCACACAAAAATAACTTTAATGTGGCATTATGAGTATTCAAATTCAATTTGTAATGCTACTCCTAAAACCCACCTGTGGTGGGTTGAAATTATCTCCAATCTGAATGGTGGCAAGTAGTGTTCAGTGACCACAGATCTGGGTAGTAGTACATCAGATCACAGAAATGGTTGTATTTCTAATTCCCACAGCAGATGGCCTTTGTCAGGTTTTTATTAAACTTTGTTTTTTCCAAAGTCCTTTAAAGCTTTCCTGTTGGGGCTATTTAACCTTTGTGGAAGGCTCTGTATTTGCTAGCTTTAAAAGTTCTCTGACCTAAATTGTATCTAGCTTAGAAGCTTTATTAGCAGAGACCAGAGCTTTTAACATGCCTGGCTGAGGTCCTGTGGTAGGGTTAAAATTACCCTCAAAATAAAATCACCAGACCATCTCAGAAGGTTTGGAAGCAAACTGAAGCTATGTTTACAAACAAGCTAAAATCTAGAAGTGTAAAATACTATGTATATGTACAAAACATATTTACATATCTTTACAATTCAGAAACAACAATGAGGACCCTCTTGGACAAAGGGAAAAGTAAAATAGCTCTCCCCCCTCCACCTTCTATAAAGGAGGAAGAGAGAAATCAGACAAAGTTCTCTGCTATCCACTTATCCATATCAACAGTCTTGGTCAAGGTCAGTGAAGCCATGCAAAACCACCAGCCAGCAGTATCCAGAGTGAAGAGGAGAAAAGGAAGAACAGTTTGTGAATCATACTTTATCCTAATCTGCAAGTGAATGGAATGACATAGACCTACCATCGTTTTTCTTTTATATCCCATCCCCTGTTTTATTTACCTTTTATTCAAATATACCCAGAACCTTCCTATTTCTTGTTTATTATTTAGAACAAGGCTAGAGGGTTAGTTTTACACTATCACACCACCAACCCACATGCATACCTCTTAGGTAAACTTACACAGCATTTAAATTAATCAGTCTATTTAATTTGCAAAATAGGCTGTGCTGTAGACAGGAAGGAACAGTAATAAATCACAAATTCAGTGTACCAGAAAGTGCATAGAGTCTGGATGACATACTGGTTAGGTTGACATTAGAAATATATTCTGCCCAAGTAATTTGTGTGCTGCTGAAAGCCCTGATATGAAGAAAGTTAAAAAATTAAAAAAAAAAAAATAAAAAGAAGAAGTTGAGAATCCAGAGTTCATAGTATTTGGAATATGGCCTCAGGAATAGGATTTATACTGCAAATAAATGATTGGAGGAAGGAAGCGTGCTCATTAGCAGGACTTTTTGGCATTATCTTATTGTAATATATAATCATAGCATCATAGAATGCTCTGGGTTGGAAGGGACCTCCAAAAGTCATCCAGTCCAACCTCCTATGCAGTCAGCAGGGACATCCTCAACTAGATCAGGTTGCCCAGAGCCCTGCTCAACCTCACTTTGAAGACCTCCAGGGATGTGGCCCCAACCACCCTCCCCAGCAACCTGTTCCAGTATTCCACTACCCTCGTGGTAAAGAACTTGTTCTTAATACCCAATCTAAATTGGACAATTTATCACTATCTATCACTGCAGGCCTTTGTGCACAGTCTCTCTCCAGCCTTCTTGTAGGTCCCTTTCAGGCACTGGCAGGCTGTTATGAGGTCTCCCTGGAGCCTCCTCTTCTCCAGGCTGAACACCCGCCAGCTCCCTCAGCCTGTCTCCACAGCAGAGATGCTCCAACCCCCTGATCATTTTAGTGTCCTCCTCTGGACCTGCTCCATCAGGTCCATGTCCTTCCTGTGTTGAGGGCTCCAGAGTTGGACACAGTTCTCCAGGGGCAGTCTTACCAGAGGAGAGTAAAGTGGCAGAATCCCCTTTCTGGCAAGGCTGCCACTGGCTGCCTGGGCTGCAAGCTCACACTGGCTGTTCACGTCCACCTTCTCATCCATCAGCAACCCCAAGTCCTTTTCCACAGGACTGCTTTCCATCACCTCATCCCCTAGTCTGTATTGATAGTGAGAATTGTTCCAGCCCATGCGAGGAGCCCTGCTTTTGCTCTTGCTGAACCTCATGAGGTTCACCTGGGCAAGTCACACAAACCTTTTCCAGTATAGGCTTAGCCATGGTTTCATATAAATTTAATTATCTCATTTTGAAAATACAGGCAAAAAGAACACAGAAGCCCAATGCTGTTTGATTGTGACCTCTAATATGAAAAAAATGAACCCAACATTGACCAACTTCCCATTAACTTTCCTGGCTAGGTGCAATTTCACCAGTTAAGTTTATATTATGTGGTATGAGAGCAAAGTATGTCATTGCAATTGTCTTTATGGACAATGGTTATGGACTTCCAAGGGCATCATACAGGAATCGTGGTCCTCAAAGGCACTTGTCCTTCAGATGGCAGGACGTATAGGTATGCACATTTGAAACCTTCCTAGCAGGATCTGAGAGGAAAGCAAGCTTTATGTCATTGGTGTTTCTGCATTATTACTGTCAAAATATATTCATATAGCAATCTTCTACCAAATTCAGAGAGCATTTCTTTGTTTAGTACTTTTAACAACATTCCTTCCTAGATCGGCCGTAAAATGAACCTGGACCAAGACCACCTGTCCCTCTGCACATCACTGATTAAAACCATTTTACTTTAAAAATTCATTAGATCAAATAACTTGGTTACAAAATTTCTTCCCGTAGACTAGCTAAATGAATTGTCTTTACATTCCATGTTAGCTGCTGAACCATTGAGGTGCTCAATGACTTCTTTGCCTCAGTCTTTAACAGCAAGGGCTCCAACCACAATGTCCAAGTTGCAGAGGGTGAAAGTGAGGACTGGGAGCAGGCAAATCTGCCTACCATAGTAGAAGATGATGTTTATGAGCTCCTAAGAAACCTGAATGTGCACAAGTCCATGGGGCCTGATGAGATCCACCCACGGGTCCTGAGGGAACTGGCAGATGAAGTTGCCAAACCACTGTGCATCATATTTGAAAAGTCATGGCAGACTGGTGAAGTTCCTGCTGACTGGAGAAGGGCAAACATAACACCCATCTTCAAGAAGGGTAAAAAGAATGACCCTGGAAACTACAGACCAGTCAGCCTCACCTCTGTGCCTGGCAAGACCATGGAGCAGATCCTGCTGAAAGCTCTGCTAAGGCAAATGGAAAACAAACCAGAGGTGATTGGTGGGAACCAGCATGGCTTCACCAAGGGCAGATCTTGCCTGACAAATTTAGTGGCTTTCTATGATGAAGTCACAGCGACAGTGGACAAGGGAAAGGCAGCTGATGTCATCTACCTGGACCTGAGTAAAGCATTTGACTCTGTCCCACATGACATCCTGGTCACCAAACTGGAAAAGCATGGACTTGATGGATGGACCACTCGCTGGATAAGGAATTGGCTGGATGGTCGAACCCAGAGAGTGGCGATCAACGGCACAATGTCCACCTGGAGACCAGTGACAAGTGGTGTCCCTCAGGGGTCAGTGCTGGGACCAGTGCTGTTTAACATCTTTGTCAGTGACATGGACAGAGGAATGGAGTGCACCCTCAGCAAGTTTGCAGATGACACCAAGCTGTGTGGCACAGTCGACTTGCTAGAGGGCAGGGATGCCATCCAGAGGGACCTGGACAGGCTGGAGAGTTGGGCCCAGGCCAACCTGATGAAATTCAATAAGGCCAAGTGTAAGGTCCTGCACCTGGGTAGGCACAATCCCAAGCACAAATACAGGCTGGGTGGTGAATGGCTGGAGAGCAGCCCTGAGGAAAAGGACCTTGGAGTCTGGGTTGATGAAAAGCTCAACATGAGCCTGCAGTGTGCACATGCAGCCCAGACAGCCAACCGAGTCCTAGGCTGCATCAAGAGAAGCGTGGCCAGCAGGGCAAGGGAGGTGATTCTGCCCCTTTACTCTGCTCTCGTCAGACCCCACCTGGAGTACTGTGTGCAGTTCTGGAACCCTCAGCACAGGAAGGACATGGAAGTGTTGGAGCGGGTCCAGAGGAGGGCCACAAAGATGATCAGAGGGCTGGAGCAGCTCTCCTATGAGGACAGGCTGAGGGAGTTGGGGCTCTTCAGCCTGGAGAAGAGAAGGCTTCGAGGGGACCTGATAGTAGCCTTCCAGTATCTGAAGGGGGCCTACAGGAAGGCTGGGGAAGGATTATTTACAAGGTCCTGCAATGACAGGACAAGGGGCAATGGGCTTAAACTGGCAGAGGGGAGATTTAGACTAGATGTTAGGAGGAAGTTCTTTACAGTAAGGGTGGTGAGGCACTGGAACAGGTTGCCCAGGGAGGTTGTGGATGCTCCCTCCCTGGATGTGTTCAAGGCCAGATTGGATGAGGCCTTGAGTGAGCTGTACTAGTGGGAGGTGTCCCTGCCTATGGCAGGGGGTTGGAACTAGATGATCCTTGAGGTCCCTTCCAACCTTACCATTCTATGATTCTATGATCTGTCTGGGGTTTGGCTGCGAGGTACAGCCAGCTGAACCAGTTGATGAGCACTTGATCCCACGCTGACATTGTGCCCACCGTATAAGGAAGGAGCTGGTTGAGGCAAAGGAGGGTGAGACTTGGAGTTCAGACTGCTTGAATTCTACTCCTGGTTCACTTTGGTCTTCCGTTATTGCTGTATTCATACATAGGACTGGTTGGTATTTAAAATTTCCAGCTTCCTGAAAATGTCAACATTTAAATCTTTCTTATTATGAGTGGAATAAATTGTTATGATTGTAAGAGGCCTTAGAGATCAAGCCCTAGAGTTCAGACAGCACTGCCAAGGCACCAGGAAATCATGTCCTTAAAGCATCACACTTACACATTATTTAAATACCTCAAGAGAGAGTGACTCCACCATCTCCGTGAGCAGCCTATTCCAGTGCCCTACAATGCATTCTCTGAAGCAGGTTTTCCTAATAACCAGCCTAAACCTCCCATAGTGCAACATGAGGCTGTTCAGTCTCGTCCTATCATTTGTTCAGAGTAAACAAAGGTAAAAGAACAACTACCTCTGTAACCAGCACTGGAGCACTTGCTTCCTGCATCAGTGGGAAGAATAAAGGAAAGCAACAGCAACAGGAAGGTCTGTTGTAGGTTTTGGGGGATTTTTTTTGGGTAGTACATCACCACATGTTTGATAAATACCTGAGAAATCACAATCCATCCTAAGAGATTCTTACTTCATAAAGAAATAATCTTTGAATTGCTTACGGTCTGTGGAGTGGAGGAGTAAAATAAATGTTCATGTTCCATACCACTGAACAGTAAGAAAAGGAATCTAGCCCCCCTGGTATCAGATTTGGTTTTGCAAGATCCATAAAGCACAGCAGTAAGGCAATCTGCAGCTTGTATGGGAGTATCAGCAGGAGAAAGACAGAAAATTGGAGCACTACACATAAGAATAAATCTTCACTAGATTATTGTTTCTCTCCCTTATTCTGTCTCCTTGAAATATTAAAGGGAAAACAGCTGCAGAGTGGTTTACTGATAAAAACCCAGAAACAACGGTAAAAGTAGCAGAAGAAGGAAATGTAAAATGAGACTAACAGGGAATATCACAGCCTCTGTTAATACATTTCATATTGCCCTCTTAGCTAAACCTTAGCAGTAATGCTTTGCCTTAGAAGGGACCTTTACAAGGCATCCAGTCCAGACCTTTGCAGTGAGCAGGAATGTCTCCAGCTAGACCAGGTTGCACAGAGCCTTGTCCCAGGTGACCTGGATTGTTTACAGGCATGGGTTATCCTTCCTCTAGGAAACCAGCTCCAGTGTCTCACCACCCACACTGAAAAAGATTTCTTCCTTATATCTAGTCTAAATCAGAGAATCACAGAATGTACCTGGTTGACAGAGATCACTCATTCCAACCCCTGACTCAGCACTGAAGGGTCAGTACTAAACCATGTCCCTACACCAGGGACACCTGGGATCCCCAGGTTTGTTGCTCACCCTGCAACTGTCGTGACCCAGGTGCAGGACCTGGCACTTGGCCTGGTTGAACTTCATACAATTAGCCTTGGCCCATAGGTCTAATCTGCCTGGATCCTGTTTCAAAGCTTCCTTACCCTCTAGTAGATCAACACAGCAACCCAGTTTGCAAACATACTGTGGTGCACTCGATCCCCTCATCCAGATCATTGATAATGATATTACAGGACAGGCCCCAGAGCTGAACCCTGAGGGGCAGCACTAGTGCCTGGCCACCAACCAGATTTAATTCCAGAATCACAGAACCATCCAGGCTGGCACAGCCCCTCAGGAGCACCACGTCCAAACGAGAACCCTGCTCCACAACATTCACCTTAAACCAGAGCCCCAAGCACCACATCCAAACCACCCTGAAACACACCCAGGGTGGGTGACTCCACCACCTCCCTGGGCAGCTTCTGCCAGTCCCTGAACACTCTTTCCAGGAAAAACTTTTTCCTAATGTCCAATCTAAACCTCCCCAGCCTCAGTTTGAGGCCATTCCCCCTTGTTCTGTCTCCAGTTCCCTGTGAGCAGAGCCCAGTAGCAGCCTCTCCACAGTGTCCCTTCAGGTAGCTGCAGACAGCAATGAGCTCTGCCCTCAGCCTCCTCTGTTTCACACTACCCATCCCCAGCTCCCTCACTCTCTCCTCATCACATTTACTCTCCAGGTCCTCCGCAGCTCCCATGCCCTCCTCTGGACCCACTCCAGCACCTCCACATCTCTCTTGTGTTGCAGTGTCCAAAACTGAACACAGCACTCGAGCTGTGGCCTCAGCAGAGCCCAGTCCAAGGGCACAATCCCCTCCCTGCTCCTGCTGCCCACAGCATTTCTAACCCCAGCCAGGATGCCATTGGCTTTCTGTGCCACCTGGGCACACTGCTGGCTCTTATCCAGTTCCTGTTTGTTATAGCCCCCAGGTCCCTTTCTGCCAGCAGCTCTCCAGCCACACTGCCCCAAGCCTGTCGCGTTGCTTGGGGTTGTTGTGATAACACTATTATTTCACATTAAAACAAAAATTAAACTGCTACATGGCAATAAGGGCCAGTTATGGAGTTTTACCTAGTCTTCACAGAATCACAGAATTGTCAGAATTGTTGGAAGAGATCTCAAGGATCATCCAGCTCCAACTCCCCTGCCATGGGCAGAGACACCTCACACTCAGTCAGCTGGCAGTTAAGGACTGAAGCTCTATCCACAGCTTAGCACAATGTACAAGCAGAGATATACAGAACAGACAGGAATAGTTACAGAGATAGACAAGTTAAAGGGAATATAGAAACACAATTTCCCTCCCAGAAATCACACTCCCCAGGAGGGGCTCCCAACCACCCTTCCACCTTCTTCCCACCTCTCTGTCTTACCCCAGGGTCTGCCTTATGTTCAAGGTGAGTTTGGAGGATTAGCAAGGGGGTTAGAAGCAGAGTGATGAGTTGGGTTAAGAGCAGAAGCCCAGGGAGAAGACACATCAACTCCCAGAGAGAGAGAGAGAGACTCTCCGTTATCTATGTTCGTGTCCTTGTTTTTATTCATCTCAGCCAGCAAGCCTGTGAGTGCAGAAGACATCACCACTGTTTGCTTTTCACAGCCTATAATACATTTTTTTTATTAAAATATCCCAATTAGCCTCAGACCAGCACAGGTTTCCACCACCTCCCTGGGCAACCTGTCCCAGTGTCTGATGACCCTCGTGCTGGAGAACTTCTTCCTAATATCCAATCTGAATCTACTAATTTCTATCTTTGTTCCACTCCCCCCAGTCCTATCACTACCTGGCATGCTAAAAAGTCCCTCCCCAGCTTTCTTATAGCCCCCTTCAGATACTGTAAGGCCACAATAAGGTCTCTGCAGAGCCTTCTCCTCTCCAGACTGAACAGCTCCAACTCTCAGTCCATCTCCATAGGAGAGCAGCTCCAGCTCTCTGAGCATCCTTGTGGCCCTTCTCTGGACAGGTTCCAGCATATCCGTATGTTTCCCGTAATAGGAGTTACTTAGATTACATACTTACATATTTAGTGCTTGCCTTGTTTCATTAGTTTTATGATTGTAATATTTTTTGCCCATTTTCTCTGTTTTAAATGTTTCCTTAGCCTTCATATAGGAGAGTCAGGCATACAGCAGTCAACAACAAGGACATAAACCTCACTTTATTACCTTTTCATGCACCTTTTGCCCTGGCTCCATTCCTTCAATATGCTCTGATTCAACAGGTCCTTCACCAGCTACCATTTTCCTTTGAATGTGTGCATTTTGTTCACGCAAAGCCACAATCTGTAACAAAAAACCAGAAAGTTAGTGTCAGTATATATAAGAAACCAAAAACTTATCGAGTAGACAATTCATTAAATCTATGAGCATTTTGATCCTGTATGGTCCAGCTGTTGCGTTTGCAACAATCATGTGCACAGAAAGTGAGAAAACACACCTCTATTGATAACGACTGAAGGCAGTTAAGAATTCAAAGGAACAAATGAATGACAGGATAGTCAACACTGACTTCTTGTATTTTCTGTCCTTCTGTTGGGGTATTCTGCTATTTTATCTTGAAAGTTGAAGGAAATGCTAGGCACTGAGCTTGTAACACCACAAGAGTAAGACTCATTCTGTTACAAATAGAATTGTTATGGAAGGGTTAAAAAAAACAGCTAAACTAGTTTGGTCACTGCCCCTCCACCGATCATTGTAGGGTCCAGGAGTGAGTGGAGGAGTAGACAAAACAGACAACAGGGGCTGGCTCCAGTAAGCCTGTCCTAAGGGGTAGGAAACCAGCCAGGGTCTCAGGTGTCTTGCGCAGCCCAAACATGTGCCTTACTGCTTTTGGGGAATATGTGTGTGCCTTACTTTTTTAATTCGTTGGCCAAACTCTTGATGCTTGTGCCTATTGGACAGTTCCATTTTCAAAAGGTAATTAATAGGGGAATGATTTGAAAAGCCCACAGTTCTATGACTCCCTCTGCACAATTCTTAGCAGTTCATGACTCCTTAGTGAATCCGTAGGGGCTTCTCCCCAAATAGCAGCTCATTAACTAGGTTCCTGCCTGCAGCAGCATTGGACTGCAGCCACTGTCTGCAGCAGTCCAGTTTACAGTGACTCAGTTTTCCTCTCCTTCCCTCTCTCTTTGGAATTATATTGTATTTTTACCTCAGGATTGTAATCGCAGGTTTTTGGAACTGTGTTTATGCAGATATCCACATCCTTCATGACTAATTTTTTTGGGTAGTTTTCTATAGGTGTCCATAAGTTATAAGGCTTGGCTAATTTGGGTTCAATCAGCAAGCATGTTTGGTCCATCTTGTGATCATAGCTGGTATTGCCTGTTGCATGTACTTATTACTATTTTTCCTGTTTTCCCCTTTCCTATTTTCCAAGTTCTGACTGCCTTAGACTGTTTAATTCTGTGTTTATAAATAGGCTTTGTGTAAATACAGTTATTTTAAAAGAAGAAATAATATTTAATATTCATACAGGGTAAATTAAGATTAATATTTAATAATTTTGATATACAACTATCACAAGAATGCAATTGATGCCAAAGTGGAATCATAATTAAACTGCACCAAAAAGCTATGAATCAAAACCAAGTGATGTAAAATGAAGTGCTGGTTTTCTGTTAGCTAATCTGTAAGTAACTGCAATATACATTTAAACTGAGTTTTTTGTTAAGAAAAACATGGGTGCAAAACTCTTCTGCTGTGGTGTTGACTATTTCAGTGCATGTATAAGTAGAGTTTACAGCATTGGAAATACTGTTTTATTTATTGGTAGTGCTATTAAGAATGTCATGCAGCTACTGAAGAAAAAAAGCTACTTCGTATGACTTTGCAGCTTACTCTCAAGTAGGACAAAGGATGGAAAGATTCAGGTCCTAAGAAGTTGTCACATATCTACTGTGATAAGTTGGAAGATCTGATTGATATAAAACCTGTTTATTTTGATGAGTTGCAGAGTTAGGTGTCTCTGTACTGCTTTGCTTTCATAAGCACACAAAATAAATGATTTACCAAATGGATAACTGTGTGTATTAAACAGCAAAAAAAAAAGGTAGGATGTAGGGATGCCATTTTTTGAAAGTTGTGGTAAAGGCTTCTGTCACTGTACTGTGTCTGTAAATTCGAAATCAGAAACAGCCTAACGCACTGTCCTGTCACAGAATACAAATGTGTGGGGCAGGAGGGGTAATCTAAGGCAGTACTACTTGGTAAGTGTGAGACTTGTAATTTAATTTAATACACTTTTAATGTACCTTTAAATGTATTTACCTTGATCTGAATAATTTAGTTTGGAATTAAAAAAAAATAAAATTAAGTGTGTTTTTTAACTTATGCTTAAGTTCTCTTGCTAAGAACCATTTGAATCTCTTTTGTTCAGCATTTGAGACCTCAGGGACTCACCGCTTCAAACAGGTCTTCCTTGTGCTGGTTTGAGGCTAATTGGAATATTTTAATAGAGAAAATTACACTATAGGCTGTGAAAGTAAAACATCATGATGTCTACTTCACTCATACGCTTGCTGGAGAATTGTTTGGGAACACTAACCAAAACAATTGATAAGTCAGTCTCTCTCTGTCGCTTGCTTGAGCAGGAGCTGCTGGTGGGATCTAGCAGCTTCTGGGCTCTGGCTCCTCTGCTGATTAACCCTCATTAACCACTTTTCTTCTAACCCCCCTGGCTGATCCTCCTAATTTACCTTGTGCGTAAGGCAAACATTGGGGTAAGGTACAGGGGTGGCGAGAAGGTGGAAAGGTGGTTGGGAGCCCCTCCTGGGGTCTCATTTCTGGGAGGGGAGTTGTGTTGCTGTATTACCTTCTACTTGTATATATCTGTAAATATTGTGTATATAGTGTAAATATCTGCTGTACATTGTGCAAAGCTGTAAATAGAGCTTCATCATTTAACTTCCAGCCGACTGAGTGCTAGTCTGGGTCATTTTACAAAGTGGGGGGGGGGGGCGGGGA
>VWZE01003157.1:53692-76501 GCA_013396675.1 Eubucco bourcierii | reverse complement strand
AGGGGGGGGGGGGCAGGGAACTCCCAAACCTTCACATCCTTAATATACATTTTGAAAACTGTTGTGATATGAATCAAGCTGGTTCACTACTCACTAAAGTCCAAGCTACAACCCTCATAGAACTCATGTGACTGCCACTGATTTCAGTCCTGGACTCGAGGGCAACATTTCATCCAAAGCAATTATAGCAAGACATGAGAGTCGGGATTAAATCTGACACAATCTCTGGCTTTTGGGATGGTACAAATGCACTGAGCAAGAGTGGTGAGACTCTGGAAGAGGCTGCCCAGGGAGGTCATGGATGGATCTTCCCTGGGAACATTCAAAGCCAGGTTGGATGAGGCCTTGAGCAGCTCAGACTAGTTGAAAGGCATCTGTGTCCACGGTGGGGAGCTTGGAGTAGATGATCCATAAAGTCCCTTCCAACCTAAGCTATTCCATGGTTCTACTTAAATCAGAGGATTAGCTCTGTCTGAAGTAACATAAAAAGGTCTTTGTAATCTCATTAGCATAGACTCCTTTTGTATACACAATAATCAGCAATTTAATAACTTCTTTCTGAATAGCTTCACTAATTTCTTTTTCTTTATGGTTTAAACAGTTCTCAGATCTAAACTACAGAAATTCTGGTTCTCATGAAGCAAAATTAGCCATCAATTAGTGGCAAAAAGTGACTTCCAGGAAGATTAAGGGAGACACTTCAGTCTATATATTATAAAACTACGATTTATAGAGAGCAATTATACATCACCTGAAAGAAATCACAGGATATATCAGTTGTCAACCAGCAATAGATCTGCATTATAATATTTCATAAAACCATTAAAAAATTCTAATGATTGCTACAACCTTGGACAAAATAACACAGATGGAGGCACGAAGCTGACTGCTGGCCTTAGAGGAAACTCAGCAACATTACTTTTGCTAAATGTTTACTCCTTATATCGGTGCTTTCAAGTTTATGATATCCTGCTTAACATATCTACTACAAAACATGTTCAGATAGAGCTTTTCAAGTACCTAGATACTAGTTAACCCCTACAGTTACACTGTTAATGGTTTTCATGCTAACTTGTCTTTGGAGAAAATAAAAGGTAACATCTCGGAGATGGTTTCATATCTGCTAAAATCAAAAGAAAAAAAAGTACGAGACAGATGAATAGAAAAGAAGTGTGGATAAATAGCATTGTTGTGGTCCAAACTGGATAACCAGTTTAAAGATCCAAGCCCAAATAATACCTGCTCAGGTAAGATCAGGAGGATGGGGCCAGTCTTTTTTCAGCGGTGTCCAGTGACAGGACAAGAGGAAACAGGCGCAAACTTGAACATAGGAAGTCCCATCTAAACTTGAGGAGGAAATTCCGTACTGTGAAGGTAGTAGGGCACTGGCACAGGCTGCCCAGAGAGGTGGTGGAGTCTCTGTCTCTGGAGTCATTAAAAAACCTGCATCAATCCTGCCCTGCACAACCCTGCTCTAAGTGAACTTGCTCTGGCAGAGAGGTTGGCCCAGATGATCTCCGGAGGTCCCTTCCAACCCATATCATTCTGTGATGGTTTGGTTTTTTTTCCTTATCAGCTCCTGACTGGAGCCCTAACAGCTTTGATTTCTTTTCTAAATTGCTGTCACAGACACTGTTAGGCACATTTGCCAGGGCTGCCCAGCAACACCTTTCCACATAGCTCTAATGCAGAGTGTGTGCTCAACTGAAGTGGTGCTGGTCTCTCCATATTTAAGTCTGAAGACAGCTTTCTCTCACAAATCTAACTTTGGCTCCCTCCTACCTGTGCCAAACTCAGGCTGCTGAAATGAAAAGTTGGGGTTTGACTGAGAGAAGTTAAATTCAAGAAGGTTAAAATGTAGATTCTTGTTTTCTAACCAGATCTTTCTAACTTTTGTGGCTTAAGCCCAAGAAAATGACTTGGACATGCCTTTTGCATGTTTGCAGGAATGTTGATCTTGAACATTCTTCTCACTTTTGCAGACAATTCTTAGAGCCAACAGGGGAAGCATTTATAGGATTGAAACTTTAAAGATTTCCATTGATTTAGAGTATGTCTGCTGGATTTTAAAGGTACACAGAAACAAACAACACAATTTCTAAAGCTCCATTCTTATGACAACCATTCTGAACATATGAGGAGAGACTGAGGGAGCTGGGACTCTTTGGCTTGGAGAAAACTGAGGGGTAAACTCATGCAAGTTTACAAATACACAAATGCTAAGATCCAGGAGGCTGGAGGCAGGCTCTGCTCGGTGTACCCAGTGACAGCACAAGGGGCAATGGGTGGAAGCTGAGGCATAGGAGGTTCCATGGAAACATGAGGAGGATTTTTTTTCTCTGTGAGGGTGACAGAATCCTGGAACAGGCTGCCCAGGGGAGTTGTGGAGTCTCCTCTCTCTAGAGAGATTCAAGACTCACCTGTATGTCTTCCTGTGTAATCTGGTATAGGTGATTCTGCTCTGCAGGGGGGTTGGCCCTAGATCATGATCAAAGTCCCTTCAAGCCCCTGACATTCTGTGACACAACTCTTTTTGTCTGAATTCTAAAACAACTCAACTTTTCTGAAGTCCAGCTATTTGAATTATAGTTTTGGTAAGCACGCCTACTGTATCACCCACATAAATGCTCTCCAAAATCCTAGCAGACTTTGTGTGCATTACCTGTAGATATCATTGAACCTAGTGTGGTTTTGTGAAGATAGGATTCAACAGTTGTGATTCAAAATTAACTGATGCTTCATTTGTATAAATGACCAAATCTACAACTCATGTGTGTACACATGAAAATAGTCATCTGAATTCAGGTGTTAAGGGAATGTTAATTTGAAACACTAGAATGCACCTTAGAACAGAGTATTACATAAGCTAGATGTGATCTGAAGAAGTACCACAGCCAAGCAGCCACGTCAGTGAAAAGGAGAACAGAATAAGACAGTGACTTAATAATGAATAATGATTACAAATGAATGAGTAAGCAACAGAATCAGTTCTGCCTGTTCAGTAAGTGAAACTGGTCGATTACTACCAGTAGTAGGACACTGAGATATACAAATTAAAGAAATAAAAGACTCACATGGTAATTGTGAAAACTATCAAACAGTGAAGGAAAATCAAAAAGGAAAGGAAAATTCAGCAGGCAAAAAATTGGCAACATTTGAAGCAGGCTTATTTGACAAAGCAAAAATACACAAGAGCACACAAACTATAAACAAAGACTCGAGAAATTTCAGCACAGGGCAAAGTCTCTAACAAGATATACAAAGGAGGCAGGAAAATTATTTCCTCTACTACATTTCCAGTATTTTGTAAAATAATTAATTTTTAAAAAATGTGTGGGTGGGAGCTCAGAATCCATTTCTATTAAATGTGCAAATTCTTAGCTGATTGGGCACCTCAGTTGCTGAAACTTGATCAGTTCTTTACTTGCAATTGTGAGTGGCCACGTACTGAAACTATGATCACCTCATTACAGCTTCAGGCTTCAGGCAATTGAACTATGAGTACTTAATGTACTTACCTTAAACAGTAATATAAAGGATCCGGCAACTTTTATATATATATATATATAATTATTTTTTTTAATTAACAGTTGCTTACAATATCCATTTTTTAATCACACACATGTTGACCTATGCAGCTTGATGCTATTCAAAAGCCTGTCTTACATGTACAGAACTTTGATTTCGTCTCTTCGCTATTGTGTGCCTATCTCCTGCATCAGTGTAAAAGTTTTTATTAGATCTCCCAGGAGCAGTAACGGTCTTACTGCCAGGCTTTCCCTCAAAGCACTAACATTCCTCAGCCCCTTATGGTTTTATTCAGAGATGTATGACATGTGGTTGCTTTTTGCCCTATGTGTTTCAGGCTCTTTTATTGTGAGTATATACTAAAAGAGATATGACTGCTACTTTTTTTTTTTGCAACTAGATACGTAACAACAAACTTGAATTATTTCTTTTGTGTTCTTCATCAAATAAGTTCATTGAAAAGCAGTACTTAACCTACAAAGCATTAAGAAACCAGATATACTTTAGACACTATATATATATGCAAGAAAATATTTCCCTGTTCAAATATTAAATTGAGATCCCTCCAGGTGGGTAGAAAGAAACTGAAATCATTCTCTTTTCTATTATGAATCCTGGTGAAATTTGGCCCATAAGTAGTACTGAGAACTCCTGGAATGAAGAATGAGAACTTTGACAGGAAGGGGGGCTCAGGATTTGGGAGTCTGAGACAGTGCCTAGTTTTGCCACGTGGTAGGATGTGGGGTGAATTAGAGACTATCGACAAGATAGGGCTCAGACAAAGTAACTCCCTCACCACTAGGCCTTCCCTGCAATTCCTCTGACATCCTCAGGAAGGTGCTGTTGCTACTACCCAAGGATGTCATACAGTTCAAATTGCAAGGAGGCTGTTCTGGATACTTTTCCCATCCACGGCCGTTTCCTTTGCTTGAAATCTTGGCCCCTTGCTCTTGTTCCCCTGCTCTGTACAGTGTGAGCACTCCATATCTGACCCCAGCACAGAGCACAGTCTGCCTAGAGTGAAAATGCTGTTTCAGCCTTTGGCAAACTGTATCACGCAGTGACTAGAGTTGCAGCA
This sequence comes from Eubucco bourcierii, assembly GCA_013396675.1. NCBI lineage: Eukaryota > Metazoa > Chordata > Aves > Piciformes > Ramphastidae > Eubucco > Eubucco bourcierii. The sequence goes on along the minus strand of VWZE01003157.1, from coordinate 71,895 downwards.
GTGACGGAGATGAAAACCTTGAATTTATCTGACTGTCTCAGAGCAGCACAACTAAAACATCATAGCACCAAATGCTTAGAGTGGTTCTCTGATTTATTCTACCAGTACCGGGGAGAGAAACGTTGCCAGTTGCTTCTGTGTCTCAGACAGGTGGGATGGATGACATGCATGTACATATTTCATTTTGACTGAAGAGAAAACAGACAATTATCTTAAGCTAGAGACACCCATTATAAATTTATAAATTTGGCTAAATTTAAACAAAATAAATACTGAACTAGTTTAGAACTATCTCAAGTTGTGAAGTAAAAAATTGTGTATGTAATATGATATTACCCTAACCCAGTCTTGTCTGCTGTGGAGACAGACATGGTGGTGAAAACTGCTAGAGTTACTTTATGAATGCAGACTTCCCTTCTCACAGTGTGTGTGTAGCACAAAGTACTGAACAGAGAATGAGACAGACCAAAAAAATCAGTTTTGTGTTAGTTATACAAAATCCTATTCTAAATTTTACAATAGTTGTACACTGACTCTTTTCTTTAGCGTTTTTGCTATTTAAATTGCATTTCAAGCCATCTGCCAGCAAAGGATTTAAATGTAATTACTGAAATAATCTTGATTTAAATTTGCTTTCTATTGAACAAATGATGACACTATGTAGCAATATGAAGACATTTAATTTAATTAATAAAAACATAAGGTCAAATGTTTACAGAGACTTATTTTTGTAGCATTTTTTCTAATACTGACAGTAGCAGGAGATTAGAAATATTTTTTACCAAATTATTTAAAATTTTCTTTGCATTTTTTAATTTCTCATTAATTAAATAGCTTTTGAACAAATCAAGCGCAGTGTTTTGTTGTTAACAGAGGCCCTAAGCACAAATATGTAATGTTAGACAGTCGCCAAAACCAAGTAGCAACCTGGATCACTTTAAAAGATCACCTCTGGAGGCCCTTTCCAACCCAAACCCTTCTATGATTCTATGACTGTGAGCTTTTGAAAAGCTGTTTTTTATAAACTTGCCCTATCTTAAATCGCTGAACCAGTTTTTTTGATCTGTTCTAGTGGGCGGTGTCCCTGCCTATGGTGGGGTATTGGAAGTAGGTATCTTTGAGTTCCTTACCAACCTAAACCATTCTGTGATCTTCCAGCACTGAAACAAACCTGCCCATGGTAATTAAATTGACTGACTGCCATTGTTCTACTTTGATGGAGTTGACAGTCCTACAAGGTTTTTTTTTTAATCCCCACCCTTGTTTAATCTGTTCTTCTACAGGAACAGTATGGTAAACGTAACTTCTTGTGACTGCATCTCCATCCAGCTCTTATTGCTGTAAGCTGGAGAGCAGTGAATGGGAAAAGGACTTGGGGGTCCTAGTGGATAGAAGGTTGACCATGAGCCAGCAATGTGCTCTGGTGGCCAAAAAAGACAATGTCATTCTGGGGTGTGTTAGAAGGGCTGTGGTTAGTCGGTTGAGGGAGGTTCTCCTGCTCCTCTGCTCTGCTCTGCTGAGGCTGGAGCTGGAATACTGTGTCCCATTCTGGGCCCCCCCAGCTCAAGAAGGACCTCAGGGGGNACTGAGAACTCCTGGAATGAAGAATGAGAACTTTGACAGGAAGGGGGGCTCAGGATTTGGGAGTCTGAGACAGTGCCTAGTTTTGCCACGTGGTAGGATGTGGGGTGAATTAGAGACTATCGACAAGATAGGGCTCAGACAAAGTAACTCCCTCACCACTAGGCCTTCCCTGCAATTCCTCTGACATCCTCAGGAAGGTGCTGTTGCTACTACCCAAGGATGTCATACAGTTCAAATTGCAAGGAGGCTGTTCTGGATACTTTTCCCATCCACGGCCGTTTCCTTTGCTTGAAATCTTGGCCCCTTGCTCTTGTTCCCCTGCTCTGTACAGTGTGAGCACTCCATATCTGACCCCAGCACAGAGCACAGTCTGCCTAGAGTGAAAATGCTGTTTCAGCCTTTGGCAAACTGTATCACGCAGTGACTAGAGTTGCAGCAGTGACGGAGATGAAAACCTTGAATTTATCTGACTGTCTCAGAGCAGCACAACTAAAACATCATAGCACCAAATGCTTAGAGTGGTTCTCTGATTTATTCTACCAGTACCGGGGAGAGAAACGTTGCCAGTTGCTTCTGTGTCTCAGACAGGTGGGATGGATGACATGCATGTACATATTTCATTTTGACTGAAGAGAAAACAGACAATTATCTTAAGCTAGAGACACCCATTATAAATTTATAAATTTGGCTAAATTTAAACAAAATAAATACTGAACTAGTTTAGAACTATCTCAAGTTGTGAAGTAAAAAATTGTGTATGTAATATGATATTACCCTAACCCAGTCTTGTCTGCTGTGGAGACAGACATGGTGGTGAAAACTGCTAGAGTTACTTTATGAATGCAGACTTCCCTTCTCACAGTGTGTGTGTAGCACAAAGTACTGAACAGAGAATGAGACAGACCAAAAAAATCAGTTTTGTGTTAGTTATACAAAATCCTATTCTAAATTTTACAATAGTTGTACACTGACTCTTTTCTTTAGCGTTTTTGCTATTTAAATTGCATTTCAAGCCATCTGCCAGCAAAGGATTTAAATGTAATTACTGAAATAATCTTGATTTAAATTTGCTTTCTATTGAACAAATGATGACACTATGTAGCAATATGAAGACATTTAATTTAATTAATAAAAACATAAGGTCAAATGTTTACAGAGACTTATTTTTGTAGCATTTTTTCTAATACTGACAGTAGCAGGAGATTAGAAATATTTTTTACCAAATTATTTAAAATTTTCTTTGCATTTTTTAATTTCTCATTAATTAAATAGCTTTTGAACAAATCAAGCGCAGTGTTTTGTTGTTAACAGAGGCCCTAAGCACAAATATGTAATGTTAGACAGTCGCCAAAACCAAGTAGCAACCTGGATCACTTTAAAAGATCACCTCTGGAGGCCCTTTCCAACCCAAACCCTTCTATGATTCTATGACTGTGAGCTTTTGAAAAGCTGTTTTTTATAAACTTGCCCTATCTTAAATCGCTGAACCAGTTTTTTTGATCTGTTCTAGTGGGCGGTGTCCCTGCCTATGGTGGGGTATTGGAAGTAGGTATCTTTGAGTTCCTTACCAACCTAAACCATTCTGTGATCTTCCAGCACTGAAACAAACCTGCCCATGGTAATTAAATTGACTGACTGCCATTGTTCTACTTTGATGGAGTTGACAGTCCTACAAGGTTTTTTTTTTAATCCCCACCCTTGTTTAATCTGTTCTTCTACAGGAACAGTATGGTAAACGTAACTTCTTGTGACTGCATCTCCATCCAGCTCTTATTGCTGTAAGCTGGAGAGCAGTGAATGGGAAAAGGACTTGGGGGTCCTAGTGGATAGAAGGTTGACCATGAGCCAGCAATGTGCTCTGGTGGCCAAAAAAGACAATGTCATTCTGGGGTGTGTTAGAAGGGCTGTGGTTAGTCGGTTGAGGGAGGTTCTCCTGCTCCTCTGCTCTGCTCTGCTGAGGCTGGAGCTGGAATACTGTGTCCCATTCTGGGCCCCCCCAGCTCAAGAAGGACCTCAGGGGGCTGCTTGAAAGAGTCCAGGGCAGAGCCACAAAGATGATGAAGGGATTGGAACAGTTTCTTCATGGGGAGAGACTGAAGGACCTGGGGCTCTATTTTGGAGAGAAGACTGAGAGGTGACCTCAGTAATGGTTATAAAGATGTGCAAGGTGAGTGGCAGGAGGCTGGAGCCAGGTTCTCCTGGGTGATGCCCAATGACAGGACAGTGGGCACTGGGTGGAAGCTGAGGCATAGGAAATTTCATGTAAACACAAGGAGGAAATTTTTTCCTGTGAGGGTGACAGAGCCCTGTCACAGGCTGCCCAGGGGGGCTGTGGAGTCTCCTGCTCTGGAGGTACTCAAAACCTGCCTGGATGTGTTCCTGTGTGATCTGGTCTAGGAGATGTTGCTCTGGCAGGGGAATTGGACTGGTTGAGCTTTGGAGGTCCCTTCCAGCCCCTGACATTCTGTGATTCTGTGAAGTCTTTCAGAGAACAGTGAAATTGTTTGCTTGGATTCCTCCTACACTATTCTATCATATCAGCCTACTTTTACTGTGAAATATCAGATTTCAGTGTATCAGGAACATAATTCAGACTCCTGGTCTGCTTTCTGACTTTCCTTTAATTTGACAGGAGTAGCTTGTGTCAAGTTTTAATCTATGTCCATCATTGATATATGGTAAATACTAAATGCGGCATGAGGAATAAAGGATTCTTAGAGACAGAGGTGATTTCCTTCTGCTTCAATTGAGATTTAGATCCTGATTCAAAAATATAAATACAGCCTTCTCCAGCTATATTTCTAATTAGTGTTACTCTGAATACAGCCTTTCTGAAGCCACTAGAGAACCCAAAGACATTTTACATAGGAGAGGTTGAAATATTTTCAACTGTACAATAGACTTGCCATTAATGATTTATTTTAGTTATAGGGCCAGAAATGCACATACATTTTACTGACAATTTATATGTAACGTTTGAAAGGACTTATAATGGTAATCAGCATTTTGTGTTATAAGGTTCTGTATTTCTCTCGCTCTTTGGTGGAGGAAGAACAAAGCATGAGATGCACATTGCAAAGTATTTCCATGAGAAACAAATCGATCGTCTTTTGAATTTGAGTAAAAAACAGGTGTGAGAAAAGGAGTTTTGGGGTTTTTTTGTTTGTTTTTGTTTGTTTGTTTGTTTTTTTCCATGAGGGGAAGGCATTGCAATCAAACTAGACAACTATGTGAGATTTTATGTGCTCCTGACTGTAGGTTTAGAAGGATGCATCTCATTCAGTGGGGGTCACCTGGATACCTGCTGCTGATTGTAAGAACAGGGCTTACATAAACACCTCTGAGACGTCCAAACAGTCACATTCATTTTAGTTCTATTTCCCCATGCATAAAAAGGAATCTTATCCTTTAATAATCTTGTTCAACAGACACTGCCAATGTTTAGTTAGACTCCTACTGGATAGCTTCAGCTTTTACTACAGTTTCAGTGCCTCTGTGAGTTGTGTGACAGATGTAGCTGTTCGTACCTCCATCCTCTCAGTTTGAGTTTATCAAAGCATACGAGAAGCAGCATGAGTAAGCACTCAGGATCACAAGTTTCCACTTTCAAATGGTGTGCAAAACCAGGACCTGTGGTACCCAAGGCACAGAAAGCAGTTCTCTGTTACAGGGGCAGCGGATGCCATAGAACTACAGAGAAAATTTCTTGTCGGACTCCTCGAGTCTACAAGGTGAACACCATTTACAAATCAAAGGCAAATAAATGGATATTTGAAAGTCTTTCCATCCTCCAGCCTTTAACTTTTACTCCTCCTTGTCCCACGGCTTTGCTACAAGCACTGGTAGCCTCGTGATTGCCAAGTTCCAGCAGTTCCAGTATGGCACAATATAAGCTTACCTATAGGTGTTCTCACACACACTCATATCACTGAATAAATCACTGATGACTCCAGAAATCAGAAAGAAGGACTCTGGAGAGGTGCTATAATATGATGCTTTAGAAGTAGGTAAACCAGTATAAAAATATTTGAATGGAAATCTGTTTTTACACCACAGTGGCAAGGTTTTTTGAATAAGTAATTAAATTACACATTATTAAGATTTTTAATTCAGTCTGGCAAAATTAGCCATTTCTAGGCTTTAAAAATACATTCCACCTGAAGAGCCCTGTTTTTAACATGCCTCAAATATACATCCTGAAGAACTAGGAGAAACCCCTTCCTTCACACATACAAGTATTGCACATGCCCCATTAGAGCTGTAGGTGTTGTATTGCACGGCTTGGAATGAGACAAAGAGCAGTGCAGGAAAGGCAAAATCATGACATGACACCTCTTGGCACAATAGAACAGGTCCTGCCTGAGGGAAACCACTTCTAAGTTACAATACACTGTCACTGCTTGCAGGATTCCAGAGGAGACCCTGACCACATCAAGGTAGTGGGGGGGTCTTTCAGTACATAGCACAGAAGTGGATGTATACACAGGGCCAGGAGGACAGCAGCTGGATCATGATTGCAGTAGCAGTGAGTAGCAGAGGTACTGTGCTGTTTGAGGCTAACTGCACTATGTTCATGAGAGAAATTAAATTAATGGTTATAAAAAGAAAATAATGATGAAGTCTATATCATTCATTGGTTTGCTGAAAGGGATAAAAAAGCCTAAATGTAAACAATTTGTCCCACTTTGTTCTGGGACACTGTTTCCTTTGGCTTCTCCTCCACTCCACTTTAATACCTTCCACTAACCTTGGCTAAGCAGGAAGCACATAAGCTTTGTCAGTTCTTTTGGTTTCTCTCTGGGAAGGAAGAGAGACTCTGAGCCTCTTCTGGGCAGTCTCTTTGTCTGGGAAGGAATTTAGATTTCTATGTTATTTCTATGCTATATGTAACTGTAAATACTTGTAAATGCATTGTGTATATATGTTTGCTGTCAGACCTGAGTGGGGATTTGGCAGAACCACTAGGATCTGTGTTGTCTTCCACAATGTAAGAAAATAAAATGACGTGCCTCTAGGGTTTTTAGGCAGCATCTCTTCATACACAAACCTTTAATTGAAAACTACACATGCCTAAGGTATATAACTTGATTTGAAAAGTCCTGTTTCAGTTAAAATGAAGCACTTTGCTATTTTCCTCTTCTGATTACATTAATATACTTCCCTTCAAGTAAAAAGAGTTTTCCTCCAATGAAATTTTGTCTTCTTTGTAGAGACTGATATTGCTTTGATTTGACCAGAGGCCCCTGTTATGAAAACACCACTGTTCTGCTTGTGTTTGATTAGATTTTCCTATATATTTTAGTTTTATTAGGTTTTCCTATATATTCTATCTGTATTAAAATCACCACCTGTGTTACTGATGACACAAAACACAAAGATACAACAGATAGAATATGAGTAAAAAATCCAGAGAGGAAATGAACCTTACCCCAGAAGTGCAACTAAGAGAATATCAAAGCCCTGATCTGCATGGGCAAGCTGAAGAAATCCCAACAGATGGAAAATCTTCCTCCTAATAACCAACCTAAATTGCCTCTTCTCTAATTTCAAACCATTGACCCTCATCCTATCGCTACAGTCCCTCCTCATCCTTCCTCAGGCATTAGAAGGTTGCTATTAGAATCATAGAATCATAGAATCATAGAATAGTAAGGTTGGAAGGGACCTCAAGGATCATCTAGTTCCAACCCCCTGCCATAGGCAGGGACACCTCCCACTAGTACAGCTCACTCAAGGCCTCATCCAATCTGGCCTTGAACACATCCAGGGAGGGAGCATCCACAACCTCCCTGGGCAACCTGTTCCAGTGCCTCACCACCCTCACTGGAAAGAACTTCCTCCTAACATCTAGTCTAAATCTTCCCTCTGCCAGTTTAAGCCCATTGCCCCTTGTCCTGTCATTGCAGGACCTTGTAAATAATCCTTCCCCAGCCTTCCTGTAGGCCCCCTTCAGATACTGGAAGGCTACTATCAGGTCCCCTCGAAGCCTTCTCTTCTCCAGGCTGCAGAGCCCCAACTCTCTCAGTTCTCTTGATGCAGCCTAGGACTCGGTTGGCTGTCTGGGCTGCATGTGCACACTGCAGGCTCATGTTGAGCTTTTCATCAACCCAGACTCCAAGGTCCTTTTCCTCAGGGCTGCTCTCCAGCCATTCACCACCCAGCCTGTATTTGTGCTTGGGATTGTGCCTACCCAGGTGCAGGACCTTACACTTGGCCTTATTGAATTAGGTCTCCCTGGAGCTTATGATGCTGGGATTCACTCTAGTTACAAACCTTTCTATAACATATCCCACAAAAAAGTTCAGAGGTAAACAGAATGAATGAGAAGTACTAACTTTGACACAAAGTTCTCAGAAAAACACCAGAACTGCAGCAGAGAAGCCTGAATCATTTCAGTGGAGGTACCTGATTCCTTCCTTAATAAACTCCTGAAGCACTCTAATCCTTTAATGTTTGTGATCTGAGGACATTTGGAAAACAAAGCCAGAACACAACAATTGTCTTCATGCTGTGACAATGGAAGGAAAGTAATATAGACATGTTAGTACATACATGTTTCCAAGCAATCAATCTCAAAGATGCTATCGGAAACACTAATCATGCAGGATCCAAAAAGGAACAAAAGCCATCTCCCTTCACATTTTCCCTCCAGAAGCTCTCCATGAGCATGTCAAGACAGACCACACATCCTTCTGGCCTTTAACAGCCAATCTTACAGCTCCTTTTACTCTGAAGAGTAGATGCAGACATTCAAATTGGATAAAAAGGTCAGTGCAGCATTTGGAAATGTCACCAGTCTTTTAGAAGTTGCTACAAGTGTCCACATGCTAAGGAAAGGGGCAAGAGGACACAGATGTTGAGGATGTCCTTTAGAAATACTCTGGCACTTGGGCAGCCACACAATCTATGGGCCCAGGTGACCCTGGTGAGGCTCAAGACCAAGTGCAGGGTCCTGCACCTGGGCTGGAACAATCTTTATTATCAGTACAGGCTGGTGAATGAGGTGACTGAAAGCTGCCTGTGGAAAAGGACGTGGGAGCTTTGGTGGATAAGCCTGAGGTGAGCCTGCAGCCCAGAGGGCCAGTGGCATCCCAGGCTGCATCAAACAAAGTGTGACCAGCAGGTCCACTTTGCTCTTATCTGGTGAGACCTCGCCTGCAGTGCTGCATCCAGCTCTGGAGCCCTCAGCACGGGCAGGACACAAACATGATGGAGCAGGGCCAGAGATGGCCACGGAAGCGATCAGGAGTTTGGAGCTGCTCTGCTCTGAAGACAACCTGAGGGAGCTGGGGGTGCTCAACCTGGAGAAGACCCCAGGGACACCCAATATCAGCCTCTCAGTGCTGAGGGGCTACAAGAAGGCTGCAGAGGGACTGCTTTTTCCAAAGGCCTGCAATGATAGGAAGAGGGGCAATGGTTTGTAAGTTAGAGAAGGGCAAATTTAAGTTGGACAGTAGGGGGAAGCTTTTCACTGTGAGGGTGGTGGAACACTAGAACAGGTTGGCCAGGGGGATGGTTGGAGCCCAGCCCTGGAGGTAGTCAAGGTGAGGCTGGACAGGGCTCTGGCAACCTGATCTAGTGGAGGGTGTCCCTGCTCACTGCAAGGGAACTTTGGCTAAGTGACCTTTGGGGGTCCTTCCAACCCAAACCATTCTTTGAGCCTAAGAACAAGGTTACTGAATTTGCTTAAAACGTATTACTGGATTGCCATTAGTGCACTGTGGCCAACACATAAATAAGATTAAGTAACCAAGGAAAGTTATGCAAGAGGAAATGACATGGTGGTATAAAAATTTCTCTGTGGTAGAAATTTGCAGAAATTATATTGCAAAACCAGTTTTGTAAGTAAAATAGTGATGCTTATCTCAACTATGCCAATAGAGAGCAATGTTCTTAAATGACCTTCTGAAAAAAATACACTGAATTTTAGACCTATTCTGCCCTGAATTCTGTGAAAAATGCTTTTGATGGCAATGCAGAGATCAGCCCCGCTGCCCTCAATATCTGATTTTAGTGTGGCTTTTTTTTTCCTTTGAGAACATAGATTAGAAATAGTTGAGGATATAAAATTGAAATAGTTACAGCAAATTAACTGACCATTTCTTGTGCTTACTTCTTTTTGACTTAGAGAAAAAGGCAATGGATCTGTAGTGTTGCTATAGCAATTTTCAACCCTTCCAGCTGCTGTGTCACACATTCTAATTCAAATGTGTAGAGACAGAAATTAATGCTGGGCAACACAGAGTATGAGAAACAGTCACAAAGAAAACAAATAGTTCTGTCTCGTTATCACATTTTAAAGTTAAAGGCAACAATAACTTTTTGAAGAGTTATTAACTAGATGGCTAAGGTTAAAGGCAGAATGGAAATCAATTGAATCAGCAATGTGTGCATGCAGCCCAGACAGCAACTGTGTGCTGGGCTGCAGCAAGAGCAGTGTGGGCAGCAGGGCAAGGGAGGGGATTATGCCCCTTTGATCTGCTCTCCTTAGACCCCACCTGCAGTCCTGTGTGCAGTTCTGGAGCTCCCAGCACAGGAAGGACATGGAAGTGTTGGAGTGGGTCCAGAGGTGGCCACCATGATGCTCAGAGGGTTGCAGCAGCTCTGCTATGAGGACAGGCTGAGAGTTGGGGCTCTGCAGCCTGGAGAAGAGAAGGCTTCCAGGAGACCTTGGAGTGCACTTCCAGGGTCTGAAAGGGGCTACAGAAGGGTTGGGGAGGGACTATTGACAAGGTCTTGCAATGCCAGGACAAGGGCCAGTGGGTTTGAACTGGCAGAGGGGAGATTGAAACTGGATGTTAGGAAGAAGTTGTTTACAGTGAGGGTGGTGAGACACTGGCACAGGTTTCCCAGGGAGGTTGTGGTGCACAGAAGCACCCAACATGATCGAAGATCACATTCGGTGCTTCTGTGCTCCACAACCTCCCTGGAGGTGTTCAAGGTCATGTTGGATGAGGCCTTGAGTGAGCTGTACTAGTGGGAGGTGTCCCTGCCTATGGCACAGAGGGGTTGGGACTGGCTGAGCTTTGAGTCCCTTCCAACCTAAATAATTCTGTGATTCTATAAAGACAACATTTCAAACCAGATATTTTTAATTATGTGAAGCATTGCTTTACACGAGATAATTTGGCACAATCGCATAGAGATTTAAAACCAAAGTTTGGACCACAAAGAAGGTCTGACTTGTAAAAATTTATATCTCAGACAAAACTTGAAATTTAACATGCAGGAGTGAGTTTGCAAAACAACAAATTTCAATAACACCCTTCTGAGAAAAGTAAAATGGTAAAGTGAGTAACTATAGAGGAAAGCTGGGGAAAAAAAAAGTATACTCAAAGAATAATCCACCTAACACTGAGCCTTCTTCCAGAAACCAAAATGACACTGAATTTCACCCATTTTCATCCAGAGGTTTAGTATCCATTGTTTCTGAGTTTCAGATTGATGAAGTATTATATTTATTATACATTCAAGAAATGCACATGTTATTTTTTTCAGTAAACTATTCTTTTATATTGAATGTCTTTACAATACAGAACATTTAGAAAGCAAAATGTTAGAAATAACATTTCTACTCCAAAAATCACTTTAGACTGTATTTCCATACAAAGGCTAAAGCAACCAAGAAACTCTCGTAACAAAAAGTCCCTTAAGCTAATAGGACCTGAAAAACAGTTGGGGATAAAAATACATTTTCACATTTGACCATGGTTAAAAAGAACACACCCCAGGGAGCTGAGGTTTTACTTTAAAATGTGCACATATTAAATATTACAGAATGTTTTATTAGCAGTAATGATACTGCAATGATATCTGCAGTATCCCTCATGCTCAGGGTCACAATTGTCATCAATTGTTAAGAGATTCTGCATTTTTTACCAGTTTCTTTCCTTGCTCTGCATATCAGAAGTGAAGCAATTAAAAGGGTATTTGAAACTTCTTTGGTAAATAAGGGGCTATATTTTCGGGGGGGTGGGGTCGGGTGAGGGGTGGGGTGTTGTATAGAATATAAAGCATGGCAAAGAACAAATCATCCTTTCTCTTCTGCAATGTACATAACCTATGAATGCTGTCATGGGTCTTTCACTGCTCTGGACACACTGGGTCGATGGGGTGAGGCTTTAGCTTTACAAAGTCAAGTGCTGGATCCTGCACCTGAGTCACAATCACCCTGTGCAACCCTACAGGCTTGGAACAGTGTCCAGAAAGCTGCCTGAAGAACAGGATCTGGGGCTGAGGCTTGGTAGTTGGCTCAGCATGAGCCAGCGGTGTGCTCTGGTGGTCATGAAGGGCACTGGAATTCTGCCTTGTACCAGAAACAGTGGCCTGTAGGGCATGGGGATTGATTGCCCACCTGTACTCATGAGGCTGAGCCTCAAATACTGTGCTCAGTTCTGGGGCCCTCACTACAAGTAAGACATTGAGGTGCTGGAGCACATCCAAAGAAGGGCAACAAAGCTGGTGAACAGTCAAGAGCACAAGTCACATGAGGTCATTGGGTGGTTTAACTTGGGGAAAAGAAGGATGAGGCAAGACATCATTTCTCTCTACAGCTATCTGAAAGGAGGTTGTAGCAAGGTTAGCGTCAGTCTTTTCTAACTAACAAGTGATAGGATATGAGGAAGTGACCTCAAGCTGCACCAGGAGAGATTTAGGTTGGTTTTCAGGAAAAGATTCTTCACAGAAAGAATTGTAAAGCACTGGAGAGGGCTGCCCAAGGAAGCAGTTGAGTCCTCATCCCTAGAGGTATTTAAAAGATGTGGTGCTTAGGGATGTGGGTTAGTGCTGACCTAGCAGTATTGGGTTAATGATTGGACTTGATGTTCTTAACATTCTCCTCCAACCAAAACAATTCTGTGATTCTACGGATGCTATAAAAAGCAGCATTAGAGCACCCTAATGGTTAAACTAACCCATGGTCAGGAAAACTTCACCTCCCTGAAAGTAGAATGCATGCAGTTGTACAAAGCAGAGGTCTATGGTTCAGAACTTCTGCAAGTTCTCTGACGGCTCCAGCAGTTAAATTTAGTCTCGAAGTTGAGTAAAATTCTGTAGAAGTAGGTGTAAATTTTAACAATGAGGCTTTAAAATGAAGCTTGAGTGTTTTAATGAATCTATGTATCGGCTGACAGCAGCAATGTAATGGTGTTTGGAATGTGCACATAGTATTGGCTTTCTCTACAGATAGTGAAGAGTATGGCAGCACACTGCTATATAAACTCCAATCAGTAATTTCTCTAATTTCATATTCTGCAGAGTGTTTTCTGGGTTCTTAAAGTATATCTTTGAAATAATAAATGCCATTAAAGCTGTAGTTTCTGTGTCACACGTTCTGCCTACAAGGAGGAAATGGAAAAGGCATCTTACTAACCAGAAACAATCTTAAAATGTTACTTATCAAACGATTTTCATTAACACAGGGAGGTTTTAGAAGTGCTGGATAAATGTTTAAGATGGGCAGGAGAAAGTTCATGTGCAAAATCATCACAGGTATAGGAAGAAAATTTACTTTTCCCCAGTATACTATTAGCTTTTAAGTACATATGATCTTGGGGAAAAGCTATAAAGATCTTTATTTTTGGGAAGCTACTTGTTGAGAGGTCTAAGAAACAGTGGAATCTATTCACAGAAACTGCAACAGTTTTCATTTAGTACTGCACAATGCAGCAGAAACGGATTTGAAAGCTTCACTATGGGCATGGTCTACACAACTTGGCCTTGTGAATGCCTCTAGAGCTTTGGTTCCTGGTGATGCATGATGCTAGTGCAGCATCTTAGTATGTTGACTGCATGTGCTGTAGTTTACCACACTTTCAAAAAACACCTGTAACCCTAGTAAGACCATCTCAAAAGCTGTGGAACAATAGTTATTTCGTGGGTAATTTCAACAGCAAAGCTAATTTGCATGGAGATCATAAATGACAAAACCGGGCAAGAAATTTGCATCCCACTTCCCTTGCACATGAGACTCAATCTTCTCAAATTAGTGCTGGCTTGCAGAATCTTGTCAGAGTTTGAAAATGTTCGTTGACTCACAGCAGAGCAAGACATTTGCCTTCAGAATGTTCATGGGCAGATACTGCTGTGCTGCTGAGCTTTGGTACTGGTTGTACCATTTGCAGCTTGTCTAATTGTTAGCTGCAAATTATAACCCCCAGTGACAAAACTACATGGTGAGACCAGTTGTGTGTGGAACCAGAGGGAAACCAGTACCATTTTAAAAGCACCTGAAGGGTAAGCAAGTACAGCTAGGTTTTACAGCAGTTTCAACTAAAAGCAGAAGGTGATTTTCCAAGGAAATTGTGAACAACATCTGCTATCCATCCTGGCTACCACAGACACAATGAACAGGGCAGATACCAGTTATGAACAAATAATGGATTCCAGAGTAAGCATAGCAGAAAAGTCATGTGATAGTTTTGGGTATATCAGGGGATAGCTGCCACTCAAACCCAAATATAATAGGGATAGCTGTAGAATTTGATTGGTGTAGAGAGCTATCTCCCCCCAGTCTGGGTGAATATTCACTAACAGCAGTTCGGAGCACTGCTGTGTTTAAAGGCCCCTTCTGCTGCCACTAATCAGATACAGTAAAATAAAATATTCAATCCAATTTTAAAATATTCTATATAGAGACACATATAAATACTAGTTACACAATGGAAATTCCTCAGCAGGTCCACCTGTCCATCTCAATTGCCCTTGCAGTTTAAAGTCAGTGCTGTTCCCTGTCACCTATCAAGTGCTTTACAAAATGGTGTTGACCACTAGAGCTGAGATCAGTTTTGTCAGAGTCACAGATGTTTCCCACCCTTTGGTATGTATGTAATAGGCTACAAAACTGATAAACTGATAAACTGTGTCTAGTTCTGGGCCCCTCAATTTAAGAAGGACATTGAGGTGCTTGAGCATGTCCAGAGAAGTGCAATGAGGCTGGGGAGAGGCCTCGAGCACAGCCCTATGGAGAGAGGCTGAGGGAGCTGGGATTGGTTAGCCTGGAGAAGAGGAGGTTCAGGGGGGACCTTCTTGCTGTCTACAACTACCTGAAGTGTGGTTGTAGCCAGGGGGAGGTTACCTTCTTCTCTCAGGCAAGCAGCACCAGAACAAGAGGACATGGTCTCAAGTTACGCCAGGGGAAGTTTAGGCTGGAGGTGAGGAGAAAGTTCTTGACTGAGAGAGTCATTGGCTACTGGAATGGGCTGCCCAGGGAGGTGGCCCTGGAGGTGTTCAAGGCATGTTTGGACATGGCACTTGGTGCCATGGTCTAGTCTTGAGGTCTGTGGTAATGGGTTGGACTTGATGATTTTGGAGGTCTCTTCCAACCTTGGTGATACTGTGTGATACTGTGATAAAAATGAGAGTTACTTGCCATCTAAGCTATAGTCTCTGTATCTCAGTTTTTCTCTTTTTTTTATAAGGACGTGTCCCATGAGCTCTCCTGAGTGTGTGCAGTTGCTCATTGTTGCTCTGTGTTAAAGCCACAAACAGCAGCTCTCACAGAAAGATGCTGTCTTAACATACACATTTCTACTATGTTTTAATCTCTGAATCTGCTACTTGTTATATATGCCTGTTCATGCACTACTTTAAAGCAGGGAACCAATTTATTGTCTTAGTTTTATGTTTGGATATATTCCTGAATATGTAGCACACCCTTAGAATCAATAGGAGGAAATGGATATGAAAGAAAATAGCAATTTTCATGGGTGAATAGCCACTGACTGACAGGAATAGAGAAATTACTGAAAACCATCTATTCCATTTCCATGGAAACATTGCCCTTTTATGTTCATGCATGGAGCAACAAATTTTTAAAGCTCTTCACTGCCTGCGTATTCACTGCATAAAAATGCACTTATGAATATTGCAGTTCTCTAATCAGTTTGGTATTGTTCAGATAACCAATTGTGTGAACACTGTCTGAACTCTTGCTGAAACCCATTAACTTTTTGAAAACAATCCACTCATTCTCTTCCACATTTCTTCCCATCCAGCTCTTTTTTCATTAATGGAATTCCTTTTTTTTTTTTTCCCCTTTTCTTTAGTTTTAACAATTCCTCAAAGAAACAATCCAGATTGTATTAATGGCCATATTGTGCTTGGTTGATTAAAGATCTGCCTAAATGTTCTCAGTATCATGGAGATAAAGCTTGTACAACATTTCTGAGAGTTTGGGGCAAGATAGAATATGTAAATCCTGTTTCAGCTTAATTTCATTGTGTATGTTTTTACTCCTTAGTGTAAATACAGTTCCACTATTATTTTTCCTAACTGCAAATAGAAAGATAATGCTCTACAGAGCTAGTCTCAGCCCCATGAAAGTGAACTTGGATTTGACTGCATCATGAAAGGGAGTGAGTAGAGAAGTGCAATGCGTTTCAGTTGGCCTGAGTGATCACAGAAACTTCTTTCTACTTAATGCTGCAAGGACTGCTAAATGAGAGGTATTTACCACATGCAACATAGTGTAACTAAATTATTTGAATTAAACAATACATATAAAAGAGATGGATATTTTAGTTTTAGAACCACAGAATGGTTTGGGTACCTCAAAGCTCATCCAGTGCCAACCCACACTGTGCCATAGGCAGGGACACCTCCCACTAGGACAGGTTGCTCAAGGGCTCATCCAGCCTGGCCTTGAACACCTCCAGGGAGGGAGCATCCACAGGCTCCCTGGGCAGCCTGTGCCAGTGTCTCACCATATACATGCAGATATACAACACAGTTATTTTTTTGGAGAAGGAATGGATAATTCAAAATATCTAGTTCAGAGTTTATAAAAGGCACTAATATCTTAATTGCAGATCCTGTTTTGAAGTACTTTAGGGAGAGAACTTTTCTAGATTAATGTTGGAAAAACCCATCCCTTGAAGAGTCTGCATTTGACATTATCACACATCATTTTAAGTTACAGGTACCCCAGCTTTCAGCAGTTGCTTGGGAGTACCAGCAAAATTTGTATGTGGCAGTTTTCACTTTCTTGATCCTGAGTGAAATGACACCTGTAAATGTACACAACCCTAAAGCTTCACTGCTTGTCTGATTCATTTCTACCAACGTGAGAAGCACACATCAGGTGGAGATTCAGAACATGATGGGAATAGCAAAAGTCCAGCAATTAATGACCACCAGACACCATTATTTCTATTTTTTAGTCTCAAGAATTGTCACCCTGGGGTGTAAGATCCCATTCCATATGTGTGTACAGCTGTCTGTGCAATACAATTAGATGTTGCTGTTCATCCTTTCAAAGAATAGAGAACAGTCTGAAAACTACTGTACAGGGGAAAAAAAAATTCTTGTCCAAGTTCACAGCAGTTACAGAGCACCAGAGTTCACCATGGTTTACCACTGCAATCATAAGGGAAGAGACAAACCTACATTTCAAGGTCATCCTTAATCCTTCTCCACCAATGCTAACATTTATATAATGTATGATTTACTGTATGTTATAGTAAAGTGGAAATTCAGATTATTAGATTTTTCATAGTATCTGACATATTCATTCTTTCACCACCTTTTCATGTCCAGTAAGAAATCTGAGAATTTCTCACTAGCTCTTTCGTTTTGGCTTGCTCAGGAGGGACTAAATCGGTAAATAGAAGGTCGCATCCATGCTATGACCGCCTTAAACAAGCCTCAGTAAGAATCTTACTCAGAATATAACTTTTGTCATTGTTTGAGATTTTTTTTTTCTGACAGTTTTAAGAAAAGTGACAGGAATGCATGGGACAGAGCATTAGAGAAACTGAATGTGAAAAGGGGAGAAAGTGTTTGATGTTACCTCCTGGTTAGCAGCAGCTAGTTCCTCTTCCAGTGCAGAGACTCTTTCTAAAGAAACCCTCAGTCGTTCCCTCACCTAGAAGAAAAACCAAAATACGTGCAGTAACGTAATCTCTGTCAGGCTTTCAAGATCATACCATCTGCCATATGCACTGTTGTATGCACTATCAGTCCCTTTGCAGGCATGTGTGCTGCACCCTTCCATGACACACGCTGTGGAGTAAACATTTAACCTCACCACAGGTAGACTTAACCCGTGAAAACCTGTTGAACATTAGCTGCTGTCTTGCTGCTCCATGGTTTGCCTGTAAGTTTGTGGGATACAAAGCAAATGCAAATATTTTAAGACCACATTAGGAAAGAGAAATAGAATGTTGTTTACAGGTATCTTTTGCAACAGATAAGGAAAAGAAAGTATTTCATAGAGTCACAGAATGTTTGGGGTTTGGAGGGCCCTTCAGACATCATCGAGTCCAACTCTTTTGCCAAAGCAGGATCACCTAGGGCAGGCTGCACAGGAATGCATCCAGGCAGGTTTTGAGTCTCCAGAGAAGGAGACTCCACAGGTTCTCTGGGTAGCCTGGTCCAGTGCTCTGGTACCTTCACCATAAAGAAATGTCTCCTTGTGTTGAGGTGAAACCTCCTGTGTTCTATTTGTCCACAGTGTCCCTTGCTAAATTGTTTGGCACCACTGAAAAGAGCCTGGCACCTGCATGTTGACACCCATCCCTGAGATATTTATAGAATCATAGAATCGTAGAATGGTAAGGTTGGAAAGGACCTCAAGGATCATCTAGTTCCAACCCCCTGCCACAGGTAGGGACACCTCCCAC
>VWZE01003157.1:8633-53681 GCA_013396675.1 Eubucco bourcierii | reverse complement strand
GTAGGGACACCTCCCACTAGTACAGGTTACTCAAGGCCTTGTCCAACCTGGCCTTGAACACCTCCACAACCTCCCTGGGCAACCTGTGCCAGTGTCTCACCACCCTCACTGTAAAGAACTTCCTCCTAACATCCAATCTAAATCTCCCCTCTGCCAGTTTAAACCCATTGCCCCTTGTCCTGTCATTGCAAGACCTCATAAATAGTCACTCCCCAGTCTTCCTGTAGGCCCCCGTCAGATATTGGAAGGCTACTGTAAGACAGTTTAATAAGGATATTTATAGACATTGATCAGATTCCCTCTCAGCCTTCTCTTCTCCAGAATAAACAGTCCCAGGTCTCCCACTCTCTCTGCATAGGGGAGATGCTCAAGTGTCCCAGTCATCATTGTGGCTTTCTTTTGGACTCTCTCCAGCAGGTCCCTGTCTCTCCTGAACTGGGGAGCCCCAAACTGGACACAGTCATCCAGGTGTGGTCTCGCCAGGGCAGAGTAGAGGGTGAGGAGAACTTCCCTAGACCTGCTGGCCACACTTTTCTTAATGCATTCCAGGATGCCTTTGGCCCTCTTGGCCACGAGGGCACACTGCTGTCCTGGGGATAATTTGCTGCCCAATAGGACTCCAAGGTCCTTCTCCATGGAGTTGCTTTCCAGCAGGATGACCTCTAGTTCACACTGGTGCCTGGTGTTATTCCTCCTTATCTGCAGATGTTCTAAGTCTGCTTCATGCAAGATAACAGATCTTGTGATATTAACTGAATGTGACAAATTAACTGAAAAAATAAGTTGAAGCATTAGCTTTAGGCACACATACTAAGTTGTTGGGTTGTTTTTATATCATCTTGCAGTGTGTTAGGGTTTTGCAAAGAAATCACACACAAGATATTTTCTCATAAGCGGAAAAGACTGCTGTTTGTATCAGTTTTACAGGTGATCAGTTCTGTTCCAAGAATGTCTATGATCTACTTAACTATTACTATCTCTGCTGTAATTATTGTTAGTAAGTATTATATAACTTATATAACTAAATATTATATATTTATATAACTGAAATATTGTTACTAAGTAGTAAAAATACTAAATAAATAATGTCTATTAAGGCATATGCAGTGTTGAGTGTTCTGGCTCAGCGTTAGACAGCTTAAGCTGGCAAGGTAGTCACCAGGCTCCCAACAGGACCAAAGGCTAATAAGACCTGAAGTGATCTTCGGTGCTGTGTGTAGGTGAGACTCTCTCTTGACTATAAAGGGACTCTGTGACAATAACTCTCCTAATTGCTTAACTTCACTGGGCACCTCATATTAAATGACTTTCTAACTTGGCTAACCAGTCAGCACTCAGCATCTACCCCTGAAGAAAGAACAATATTCACTCTCTGTAGCAAATGCAAATACAGTTGTTTATGCAGAGTTGTGAGGTCTTTGCTCCTCTTCACATCCATCAGCTGCTTTATTAAAAGGAAGAAGAAATGAAAATGGGTTTTATGTATTCACATAAATTATTAGAGGACTCTGGAGTCATCTTAGGTTTACCATACACTAAACAATATTGCTAGCCTAAACGAACAAACATCACAAAGGGTGGGCTCAAAGGAGCAAGAGTGAAGTGAGCTGAAGAGTGTTAATGTATAAGAAATAGGAAGACATCCTCAAGACTAGAAAGAATCTTCAGATTTTTATCCCAATTTACAATGTTTGAATTTCTCTCTATTCCTTCATGGAATAATTCAGAAAGAACTCAACTGTTAATGTTCCCAAAGATGCAGTCAGTAACTGTTCCTATTCCTTACCTGATGCAAATGAAGTTTAAACCATCCTGAAGTGGCAGTGACTGAGACATCTCTCAGTGATAAGAGTGAGAATTACTACAAATGCTTGTGACTGTTTTAACTATTTTCAAACAATAGAACATATGCAATGGAGCCCCAAATGTTTCTGCTACTTACTAACTTCTTTTACTATTTGCCTTTAAAGACGTAAGTGAAAATTCTTTCTCATAAAGCTTTCTCTCCAAAATGAATGAAAGCATCCTCATAAAGCTTCAGATTCATTGCAGTGCATAAACTATCATCACAGTCATTTCATATGAATTTTTTAGTACTCAATTACAGCACACTTGGAAAACCTAAAATTAATTGGAAATATTATATTTACTAATTCTAATTCATTCATAATTTCCATCTAATTCTATTTTTCATTTAAAATAATTAGCTTCACAGCAAATACATAATGCATCAGTTATTCTGGCTGTAACTGAAAAACTTTGATTGTTGAAGCAGTTGAGAACATTCCCTACCCCACATGCCTATCACTTTTCCTATTTTTCAAATCATATCACGGTTGAAAGCCAGTACTACTTCCTTAGTTCTTCTACCAACTTCCAAGTGCTGTTTGATGACCTCTTTGCCTAAGCAGAGGGTCAGAAAGCCTCAGGCAGTGAGTCCACTGGCACATCTTCCTTCACTCTCTCTTCCTACCCTACTCTCTGCCTTCCCAGAAGGTCCCCCAAGTCCTCCGCAGTTTCCAAAACTCTCTTTCTGCATCCTGCTTCTATTCTCATCACCATTTGCATCCTTCACTACATCTCTGAGTCACCAAAGTCCATGTCCTGCCCGTGGTGGGTGTCGTCCTCTCTAAGAAGCCTGACCTCAGTCCCTACCCAGAGTGGTAGTTGGTAGACAGCGACTCCTTGATGGCAGTTTCAGCTTAGATGTAGAAGCTACATAGCCAAACGACAATCATCTTTCTGGCTTCAGTCCTCTTGACTGTAAGCACTGCTGAGAGACAAGGTGATTGAGAGAAAGTTCCCAGGAAGTCAGTCCTTAATGGTTGAAAGGAAACACAGAATGCTGACATCTTCAACTCTCCTAAGCTTCCTGAGACCTCCACATGTATGCAAGCCTAAGTGTCTTAGGAACGGCAATGTGTGTTTAAAGAAAACATTTAACAGTGACTTTCCTCTCAGATTGTGCTAGAACTTGAAACCATCTCGGCCACATTACTGGGGAGGACACGACTCCAAATGCAGCTGTAATCAGAAAAAAAATCCCTTCACCTTTACACACTGTAGAACTGAATCCCAGCAAGCGTTACACAGACATTTTTATGTGACATTTCAGGAAAAAAACCCAAAGCAGGTAGAGAATGAATATATTTAATCTGAACATCAAGCTATTGTATTTAAATCCTTTAAAAAAAATCTTAGCCTATTAATCAGTAACAGTTGAAAGCTGTTTCCTTGCTTTGCCTTCCCTCCCTTCTATGCACACAATCAATGCACTGCCTTTTTAAAATGAGCTAGCCCAAACTGCAGCCTGATGGCCCTTATTTGTTCTCTGAATCCAGGGCTTGCTAAAGAAACTGAAAGTAACTCTGTCTTGGCACAGAAGATTATCTTTTTCCCTCTCAACTGACCGAGAAACAACTAATAATTCATTTTCACATTTGCCACGGTGACTTTGGAAAGGCTGCAACTAATGCTTCACATTCAGCCCCATGGACAGCATTGTTAAAGTTGAGGGGAACCTCTGATTCTGCAAGTGAAAAAGAGAACTGCTACAGCAGCACTCTGATGTGAAGGATAAATCTTCTCTGCTTTACAGCCCAGAAGCTGCAATGTTATTTCTCACTTGAAATTTCGTTCTCAGCCTTCAAATGATTTAAAAATGAACTCAAGGAAGAACACAAAAGCTGAGTAAAGATTTCAGGTTTGACCATTCACATTCCAGGAAACAATACAGGCTACAAGTGCCACACACATATATGCTGATAGGTATACTTCAAGAGATATTTCACTCTTAGCACTATTTACCAGTTAATATATTGCTTTCCTCAGTTTTGTAAGACAATATCTGCCTATGGCAGGGGGTTGGAACTAGATGATCCTTGAGGTCCCTTCCAACCTTACCATTCTATGATTCTATGAATATTGAATAACCTTTGGCTTGAAATATGGGCCAACAGCTAAAGCCTCTGAAAAGCTGTATACAAATCTATTACAAGGAATTTTGATTGGATTCCCTCTTCAAACTTATGTTACAGCATACCAAAAAACCCAGACCCATCTCCATTTCCGAGAGATGTAGGAAAGGGTACTGAGCCTGGCACTGCCTTGTTGGAGAACAAGGGGTTGGGAAAAAGTGCAGGCACAGGCCAGGCCACAGCTTGAGTGCTGTGTCCAGTTCTGGGCCACTCAATTCAGGAGAGATATTAAGGTGTCAGAGAAGGGCAGCAAGGCTGGGGAGGGGCCTGGAGCACAGCCCTGTGAGGAGAGGCTGAGGGAGCTGGGGGTGTGCAGCCCAAAGAAGAGGAGGCTCAGGGCAGAGCTCATTGCTCTCTGCAGCTCCCTGAAGGGAGGTTGTAGCCAGCTGGGGTTGGGCTCTGCTGCCAGGTACCCAGGGACAGAAGAAGGGAATACAGCCTCAAGTTGTGCCAGGGCAGGTCTAGGCTGGATGTTAGGAGGAAGTTGTTGGCAGAGAGAGTGATTGGCATTGGAATGGGCTGCCCAGAGAGGTGGTGGAGTGCCCATCCCTGGAGGTGTTGAAGCCAAGCCTGGCTGGGGCACTTAGTGCCACAGTCTGGTTGACTGGCTAAGGCTGAGTGCTAGGTTGGGCTGGATGAGCTTGGAGGTCTCTTCCTACCTGGTTGAATCTGTGATTCTATGGTTCTATTGTTAACTGATAATTTGCAGGTTTTCATATGATGAATGCAAACTAATGTTTAGTATATTGCATTATTTTCTCATTTGTGGAAGTCACAGAAGGTGAGTGAGTAACTAGGTTTTCACTGGAATCAGTCTTATCTCAGTGAGATTCTGTTTAACACATACTACTTAAATTTCACAGTCTTTCTATGCATTTCTTCTGACCTAGACACTTTTACTAAGCAGGATTTCAGAATGGAGGACTAATCAGATCTCACCTAATCTATCAGAACATGCTAAAATATGCAATTTTAAGGGATGGATTCCCACTACAGTGGCAAAGACACAGCAGGAAAGGGCTGCAGGCTGAGGACAGCCTCGTTGCCCTCTACAGTTACCTGAAAGCACTTTGTGGAGTAGTTGGTGCTGGTCTCTTCTCACAGGTAATTAGTGATTGAACAAGAGGGAATGGCCTCAAGCTGCAACTGGGTAGCTTTAGGCTGGACATTAGGAAAATATTTTTCCCAGCAAGAGTGGTCAGGCACTGGAATGAGGTGTCCAGTAAGGTGGTGGAGTCACCACCTCTGGGTGTGTTTAAAGGCTGTTTGGGTGTGGTGCTCGGGCACATGGTGTAGGGTGTACCTGGTAGAGTAGGGCTATCAGCTGGACTTGGTGATCCTGAGGGGCTTTTCCCATTTCCCATGTTTCTGTGATTCTATGTTAGAGGCTGTGACCAATGTGTGCCTGGATATCTGGGCACTGTCCTGAAATCTAACACAGTCAATGTCATGTTGTCAGCACTGATGTGGGTGCAAACTATCACTCATTTTTCTCCGCCTCCTGCCAACTACTTCCCACTGCTTTCCTTGTTGTCATATTCTTTTTTCATTCTCTCCAGATCTGCACTCCACAAGGAGTTTTTAAAGAACACTTGCACATGATAGAATTCAACCACTTTTCTTTGTGAACAAAAGCTCTCCTAGCTACCTGCTAATGAGTAAAAGGAAGTGACAATGTTGACATGAATTGATTTGCTTTATTTGCAAGAATATTAGGTATACTTTACTGTCATGAATTAATCTTAAGTGAATAGCTTATTTTAAAATATTTACCAGGACCATCACACCTGGTATTTGCTTGTCTCTGTGAAGAACAGCAGAACACTTTTGACAACAGGCACCAAAAATATGGGTTTGGAGAAGCTGCTTCAAACAGTTCCTTCTTTCCAAATACGTATTTTAGATAGGCAGAGGTAAAGGACCTGTGAACAGCTGTCTCCCAGCAGCAAGGCTGCAAATGATTTCCAGCAAGTAACAAACAGCCATCCAACTTCAAAACCTACCTGAACATGCTGCATTTACTGCAATTAGACAAGTGATGCATACGAATTCCAGTGGCAGCAATTCCAGGCACAGCTTGCACCCCACACAGCAGTGTTTGGGTGTGATATTCTCTCCAAGGACCGAAGAAGACCTTTCCCTACACTTCCAATGAAGGGTTTGCATTGCTACCTCAATTATAGTTATAGAATAGTATAAATAGTATTTTTCCTAGGCTTTGTCCTTCCTGAACTGCAGGTGAGGAACACATACTTCCCAGCTGTGGGGAAGATCCATGTCCTGGCTTGCCCAGGCATGATCCCATGGTCCCTTCCCTCTGCTGGGGGTGGGGGGAGCAGAGTGCAGGCACATGACAGAAGGCTTGGAGACAGCCACCTTGAGGGTCCAAGACTTGCCCAGACTCATTCCTCCCAGACAAGGGAAAGCAAGCTCCTGGCTTCACCTAGTATGATCAGGTTTGGCAAGGTGCCTTTCTGGATGGTGACTCTCTGTAGCCAAGGGGACCATTGCATGCAGGCAAACAATAAACAGGCTTTTGCCACATGCCTGCTTTTGCCTGCTCTGCCCTGCCACGTTATGCTCTGCTTTGCCTGTAATGGCTTTCAAGACACTGACAGAACTCCCTTCAAGTGCTTGGGTACTGCCTGATACTATTTTGTGAGTAAATATTCAAAGCCTCTTTGTAAGAAATTCTGTAACTAGATTCTACTAGCAGCAGAAAGGAGCCACTCACGTCTCCCTCGAGGATGAGCGGCCACAAGGTTCTCTGTCCTAAAGAGTTAATGTTCATTATATTAGGTAGTTATTTCTTAAGTGTTCCAGGGTGCCTATCCCCTCTGTGTACAAGTACCCAAACCCCGTGTTCTGAACACTGTAAATAAGTTTTCTGGCGAGATGTTATGTTAATAACCGTGAGGGCAGCGACACACCAAAACAATGTTCTCCCTGGAGACATTCAGAAGACGATGAGTCAGGACCCTAAGCAACCTCAAACAGCTGACAATGCTTTGAGCAGGAGGTCAGGCCAGATGTCCTCTGGGAGATACAACCTGCATTATTCTCTGAATAATTTCAACACATTTTTCTAGGTGGACTTATGTATACCTTATTTCTGAAGAGTCTGAAACAAATCTAGTTTACATTTTCTGCCACAGGGAGTGCAGCATAGATGACTCACATGCCATAAGGGTTCTTCCAGCACATCTGGGTGTACGCAGTCTTTTTAACTTTTATTCTTTTTGGAATAAAAATCCCAATAATGCTGACAACGTGTGGTACAACGTGATAGGGCTATGTTATCAGGTACCTGGATGATGTATAAAACACCTCTGATCCAGTCCTTCTCCTCTACACATGCTCCCTGCATGTGTAGTTTTGAGGCACTTAGTAATTCACACACATCATCTTCTGAGCATGGAATTTCAGGACATGAACTGGATTTCTGGAGTCATATAAACACTGGTCAAGGTGATACCTTACAGCTGCACACAGAAAAGTCATTCCAGTACAGGACAGGTGAGGAATGCAGTGGAAAGCCCCTCTTAATTAGCATAACTAGATGCAGTCGTCACTGGTGCTTTTAATCTTAAATCCGCAAGCCCTTTATTATCTCTGACAATGAAGGATCTGCTACTTACTTCAGGTTCATACTTGTAGAGGGTCACTGTGCTTATGTAGTAAATGTTCTGAAACTTAGGAAGTTTTGCCCCTAAATGTTTCTAAAGGCAAGTTCCTCTATGTAGTTCTAAACCTCTCATTCTGCCTCTTGGCACTGTTTTTGACATCTGAAGCACCTACGTTGCCTCAGCTCCTTTACACTGCCTGGTTTATAATCTGAGACACCTGCCTTTTTGCAGCAGTCACTTAAAAGCATATCAAACAGGCAATGCATTTCATGGTGTCCTCTTTACTTAATGCTACATATAAAATGTATGGCAGAGGTGAGATTTGCTACTTTTCTCTGGAGACACTCCAGGTATAGGAGATATCCCAAGAGGTAAATGAAAAACTCAGTTGCTCTCCCGTGTCACAAGGCAGAGACACGTTAAAGAGTACATTTAGCAAGGCATTTTTCTCAATACTCTACCTTTTCGTCCAAAGCCTTGTGGTGCTCAAACAGAGATTTCAGAGCTTTGAGGACCTCAACTTCACTGGAAACTCCTGAGGGAGACTGTGCTTGGCGCTTCACCACTGTCATCCTCAGCGATCTTTCGTGTCTTGAGACAAGGCACTCCAAATGCTCCAGCAGCAGCTGTTGGATTTGATACAAAAGGTTATTGATGTTTGTGCATATAAATGCCACAACAATTCTGATATTCAAACTGCATGGCACCAAATGTCTGTTTTATTTGCAACTTCATTGTAGAACAGGCTGCTGGTGTTGTTGACAACAGGTAATGGTTCCAAATAAGATGGAGTTAATAGAAGCATAAGAAATCTGTTAATCAGTTTACTTAGAACTCTACTATGAAAAGTAAGAGACATATTATTTGTAATGGCAATGGATGAGTATTCACAACCAAGCAGCAATTACAGACAGTCTAAAACATCCTGCAAAAACACTAAGGAAGTTTATAATTAATGCACTCTAATTATAACTTTATGAGGTGGGTGTTGGTCTCTTCTCCCAAGTGAATAGTGACAGAATAGGAGGGAATGGCCTCAAGCTGCATCAGGGGGAGGCATTAGGCTGGACCTTAGGAGGAATTTCTTTTAGTGAAGGAGTTGTCAGGCATTGGAACAGGCTGCTCAGGGAGGTGGTAGAGTCATCAACCCTGTGTGTGTTTAAGGGGCATTTGGATGTGGTGCTTAGGATTATAGGTTGGACCTGGTAGCCCTGAGGGTCTTCTCCAACCTGGATGTTTCTGTGATCCTGTGGTTACCATCCCTGGACATGTCTAAAAAGATGTGTAGGTGTGGTGCTTGGGGACCACATGACTTAATGGTGAGCTTTATGAAGTAGGGTTAATGGTTGGACTTGACAATCTTGGAGGTCTTTTTCAATGTAAAGGACTCTTTTTTTTTTTTTTTTTTTTTTTTTTTTTTAATTTACACTGCAAGTTACTCGAGATACATAAAAAGTAAATGTTGTATTTTAACAAATTTTTAAGACTGTTCAATCTAAATGCCATGGCTAATGGTATTTGTCACTGGAACGTGCTCTGAAAGGTACATTGTCTCTGTTGTATTACTGGCAGGATAAAAGACAAAAAAGTCTAATAAAGAGACATTTCAGGCCATTGTAAACACCTGGAAAATAACTTGTAAATAATCTATTGTAAAACAATATATATGGCAATTACTTTTCATTATTACTCTGAGGTTAAATGAAAAAATAAAATTATATGTTGATGTACAGAAAATTCCCTCTTTGCCCTTTCACAGAGCTACCCTTGCTGTTCTTACTGTCTGAACTACAAGAGTTGCTTAGGTATCAGACAAGAGCAAGATATCTGAATTCATAAACCACTAAGCGTGTTAAATGTCATTGCAACACACAATTAGATCTAAGCCACTGAGCTAGAAATCTTTAAGTTACATGACTAATTGTTTATTATTTCTCCCATGTGGTTCTCAATATAGCTGCTGTTAGTAAAGATCTATATATATCTGTCATCTGTAGTTATTCTGTATCACATAGTGGCCTTTATTGAGACACGAATTAATCGATAGAGAGCAGCAAAACCAGAATGTACGAACACAGGCAGAATCACAGAGTGCCAGGGGCTGCAAGGGACCTCCAGAGCTCATCCAGTCCAACCGCCTGCCAGAGCAGGATCTCCTACACCAGGTCACACAGGAACACATTCAGGCAGGCCTTGAGTATCTCCAGAGAGGGAGACTCCACAACCCCCCTGAGCAGCCTGTGCCAGGGCTCTGTCACCCTCACAGGGAAAAAAGTCCTCCTCAGGTTTAAATGAAACTTCCTACGCCTCAGCTTCCACCCAGTGCCCCTTGTGCTGGCATTGGGCATCATCCAGCAGAGCCTGGCTCTAGCCTCCTGACACACCCTCCACATATTGATAATGATTGCTGAGGTCACCTCTCAGCTCCTCCTCTCCCAGCAGCACAGCCCCAGCTCCCTCAGGCTCTCCTCCTAACAGAGCTGTTCCATTCCCTTCAGCGTCTTTGTGGCTCTGTGCTGGACTCTTTCAAGCAGTTCTATGGCCCTCCTGAGCTGGGAGGCCCAAAACTGGACACAGGACTCCAGATGTGACCTCAGCAGAGCAGAGCAGAGAGGCAGGAGAACCTCTCCCAACCTACTAACCACAGCTCTTCTAACCCACCCCAGAACGGCACTGCCACTAGAACCCCCGAATTCTTTTCCCCTTTGCTGCCTTCCAACCTATACTGATCCCTGAGGCTGTTCTTTCCCTGGTGCAAGGCTCTACACTTGCCCTTCTGAACTTCATCACATTTCTCTCTCCCCAACTCTCAGCCTGTCTCAGTCTCTCTGAATGGCAGCACAACTCTCTGCTGTGGCAGCCACTGCACCCAGCTTGGTGTCATCAGCAAACTTGCTACTTGTGCTCTCTGTGCCCTCAGTCAGGTCGTTGATGAATACATTGAGCAGAACTGGTCCCAGCACTGAGTCCTGTAGGACGCCAGCAGCTGCAGTACAGTTGCAATGTATTGTTCCTGTGCAGGAACAATCAGGGTTCACTGTTACCTTTGCTTCAGAGGTGGTTCTGCTGTTTGGATTGGCAGCTGGTTTGGCCTTACAGTAACCATTACCCAGGAGAACACTTAGCCAGTGATGTTAATACATTAAGGGTGGTAGTGACTCCATGCAGTTTGAAGAAGTCTATTTCTACTGTTTCTGAATTCTGTGCTGGTCAAAAGCAAAGGAGCAATTCATCAGCTTTGTCATCTGACCCCTGCAGGGCTGACAGCACAGGTGGGTGAATTTTTAATTATTTGAGGGGGTCCAAAGTAGACCAAGTAGATCAAGTCCAAAGCAGACTCCACAGCCTCTCTGGGCAGCCTGTGACAGGGCCCTGGGATCCTTCCAGTCAACAAGTTCCCCCTTGTGTTGAGTTGGAACCTCCTGTGCTGCAGCTTCCATCCATTGCTCCTTTTCCTAACCCAGGCACCAGTGAGCAGAGCCTGTCCCTCCCTCCTGACCCCCAGCCCTCAGATAGTTCTAAACATTGATTAAATCCCCTCTCAGTCTTCTCTTCTCCAGACTAAGCAGCCCCAAGTCCCTCAGCCTCTCCTCACCAGGCAGTGCTCAGTCCCCTCAGCATTCTCATAGCCCTCTGCTGGACTCTCTCCAGCAGGTCCCTGTCCCTCTTAAACTGGGGAGCCCAACACTGAATGCAGCAGTCAAGATGAGGTCTCAGCAGGTAGAGCAGAGGGGGAGGAGAACCACCCTGGATCTGCTGGACACACTCTGCTTAATGCCCCCCAGGCTCCCATTGGCCTCTTGGGCACCAGGGCACATTGCTGCCCATGGATGTTCTCCCCCAGCACTCCCAGGTCCCTCTCCACAGGGCTGATCTCCAGCAGATCCTCTCCCAGCCTGTACTGTTGCAGTTTATTCTTCCTCTCCAGGTGCAGGACTCTGCACTTGGCCTTGTGGAACCTCATTTGGTTCCACTGTGACCAGCTCTGTCTGCCCAAGTCTCTTTGGATAGCCTCACAGCCTGCAGCTGTCTCAGCCAAGCCTCCCAGCCTGGTGTCATCAGCAACCTTGCTGAGCAGACTCTCTCTGTCTGTGCCCTCATCAGTGGCATTGATGAAAATGTTGAACAGCACCAGAGCCAGCACTGATCCCCGGGGGAATCCACTGGTTACAGCTTTGCAGCTGGACCTGGCACCATTGAGCACCACTCTTTGAACTCTGTCTTGTAACCAGTTCCTAATCCACCTCACTGCCTGCTCTTCCATCTACCACTTCCTGGGCTTGCTCACCAAGATGTCAGGGGACACACTGTCAAAGGCCTTGCTAAGGTCAAGGTAGACTATGTCCACTGCTCTCCATGACTCTACCCATTCAGTTATGGCATCACAGAATACTATCAGATTAGTCAAGCCTGATTTCCCCTTGGTAAATCCATGCTGACTACTCCTGATAACCTTCTTCTCTCCCAAGTGCTTTGAGATGCATTAACAGCATCCATCTCAGCCTGTGACAGTGCCTCTTTATAGGCAATCCCTTCGCACTGATGTTGCTAGAAATGTTATCACTAGTGTGTCATCAAAACTGTGTTCTGAAGAAAACAGCTTTGTATCTACAAAATTCTGGTCTTTCCCTGTAAAAGAGGTATACAGGAGGCTCCAGGAGACATCATGACTATGACAGCAAACTGGTAACTAATGCAGTGTGTGGTAACTTAGAGCATGGCGAGAATATACACAGGGCATGGCTGAGTGATAATTTACTAATGAAAATTAATGATAATTTATTAATGAAAATGCCACATTTTATTTTTCTCTCTCTTTCCTTCTCCATTAATACTTGACTACATAGTTACATTTTAATAAGCCAAAGTTTCAAATCAGTGGGGTTTGTAGTGAAATGGATGAAGCATTGTGCTAGGCAGTTTTGTGCACTCATGAAAAACAAGACGACTTTGGAAATTTCATTTTTGTTGTTGTCTTGTTTTGGGTTTTTTTTCTGTAAATGATGGCAAATAGATACATGTTCTGTGCAGGAATGAGGGTTAGTAGATCATTAAACAAGTGTGCATATTTCAATTCAATCTGTATTCAAAACTCTGTGCTGGAAACTGACACCAGTTTATGTCTACGTAAATTGTTTTCTTAACAGACTTTCCTACTTTCACCTTTACATAGTAAAACAACCCGTACATATAGCAGCTTGTGAGTTGGAAAGTCTTCAAGCTGCTAGCTGAGATGGTTTCTAACCAAAGAATGCAGTGCCATTCCTACATGCTTCTTCACAAATGCAATTTGGGGGAAAACTGCTTAGAAGTATGAGAGCAATGGAAGAAAAAGCAAAGTCTCGCTTATGTTTCCCATCACATTTCCAAGATTCACCACCTCTAAGAGTTTTATGCTAAATGTGATTATGTGCACCTCCAGGCTAGTAAAGAAGTAGGTGGAAGCTTTGCCTTTGTAGGCATCTGTGTAATCTGCCCTCCCTGGGTCTTCCGGAGTTTGTGGCACCCTGAGCTATAGCTGGACAGAAGAAAGGAGGGAGAAAGACTCTACCTCAGTTCATTTGTCATGTACATTGTTAAGACTTCCATAGGAACTCTGCTCCCTAACAGATCAGTTAACACAGATAGGTGTTATCTGAGCAGCCAAAGTGTTTAGCAAAAGGAGGAAAACAGGCAGAATTACCCAGATCACAGAAAGAAATAAGGGTATGAGAAAACACCCTTGAAGCTAAACCTCTCTGAGCTCTATTCCACATGATCCTTACCAGCCTGACTTTTGTCTCATTTGGGCTAGCCCATCTCTTTCTTACACCTTCCCATGCCCCATAAAACCTCCTCTGTTCCTTTCTTTCAGTTCTCAATTCTGCCTTTGCCCAGACACTTGCATGTGTAAATTATTTTATTCTGAAAACCATTCTGTGAGCCATTTGAGACTTTTCAGAGAGTGGCTATCACATTCTTGTTCCCAGGCAGAAGAGCAGCTTCTCATTGAAGCAGAATCTGGGAGGTTTAAGGGTGAAACCCTGTCCTTGCTTAGCTGCATGGCAAATGACGTTTGGTTGCATCTGGACCAAACAGCAGACTGTGATATGTGCAGCAACCTTCCTCTCGTCCTAGTTCAGATCAAACCTGAGGCACAAGGGAAAGCCTGGTTTGAAACCTTGCTGTATGCCTAAGTAAGAAGCAGATGTGTGCAGGTTCTTGGACAGGCCCTGGCTCTGAGTCCCTTGCTTTAGAAAGCATTTAAGTTGAACATACTTACCATGCTACACAGAAATCCTGCTATTTTAACACGTATCTTCTGACACACGCACACGTTCATTTCCTCCAGGACGTGGCAGGTCATGTCCTCTTACACAGCACCTGACAGGTTTCACCTTCTTATTCAAAGGCTAGAATGTGCCTTCTTATTGATACAAATGAGGATAAAGTGATACACAAGCATATTCCTGCTGCTCCAGACACAGATGATATCCAGAAAAGGTCTGTTGTATACTTACTCTGGTGTTGTTTCTTTCAGCTTTCAGTTCTGAAATCTCCTCCTCTTTTTCAAGTAGCTGTTCCCTGCATGCATTTAACTCTTTTGTCAGTGCAGCAAATTCCTGTGAAAGAAAATTACACATGAAGTTACTCAAGAGGTTAAGCACTAGAAGAGTAAAAATCTATATGCATTCCAGAGTCTGAGGCTTTAAATCACAGCTATAAATTTTCAACACAAACTAAAATAGCATCTGTATGCAACAGCATCTATGAAAAGCCTTTGAAGTCTAGGTGTACCTAGCAAAAATTGTGGAAAGCAATGTGAAAAATACTGATTTAAGTATAGGGGAAAAAAAACCAACAGAGATGGTTCACGATGATGGCAGCTTACCCCAAACATAAGCTAGCAAAGCACACTATAAGAGGAACAGATTCAGCCTATTTCATAGCAAAACAGGTGGACTACGTTTCACACACAATGAAGTTGAACTCAACTTATCCACTTGGCAAGGGTTCTTGCCTCTAACACAGCTGTTTCAATATGGCATGGGAAGGAAAAAAGACCAGGTACTCAGTGATCAAAATCTATCTAATATCAGATTAACGTAAGTGGTATGTGTGCTGGGAAAAAAAACCCAACCTCTTTTTTTTACTTAATGCTTGAATTTAACTATTCAAATGTATTTGGCCATTATAGTGGAAGGTTGTGAGGAGTCAGAACAATATCCATGTCTGTTACTTTGCAGTGAGCTTCCTATGAAACAACAACATAAAATGGAGCTGGATGTTAACTTGTTATACATGCAGCTAACAGGTTTCCTAAAAAAGATATTTTTCACTTGCCAAAATTGCTATTAAAATGTCTTGACTTTATCATTGTTAGTCTTCAAAAAGCATATGCATATTTCTCTATACAAAGGGCAGTCACAGACTGACATTCACGGCAACAATGGAAAGGTTTCACTCCGTAGGTGACAGGCACCACATATGTACTAAACTGTAGTCACCACATATAGTAAACTGTAGTGGTCATTTTTCTCCTTTGCAGAAAAAAATTAAAAAGATACAGGCCTCATAAAAACAGTGAGGTAAAGGATGAAAAGCCTTTAAAATTTGTGATCATGTGTTGGACAAAACCAGATGTCTTCATAAACAGTAACAAAGATACCTAAATTTTTCAGTACTATGTTACTTGTACTTTAACCAAAATATTAAGTGCTTCAGAACACCCACAAGCAGCCAGAGTCAAACTGAAGTATTCCTAATTCCTCTCCTCCCTCTCAAAATAAAGCAGTTTAAGAAAAAAGAAAGAAAACCCAGACATGCCCAGGTGGTTTATCTTATCGGTCAGTAGAATTAAGCTAAGGCGAAATCACAGAATCACAGAAGGTTAGAGGTTGGAAGGGCCTGGAAAGATCCAGTCCAAGCTCCCAAGGAGAGCAGGATCTCCTACAGCAGATCACACAGGAACATGCCCAGGAGGGTTCTGAATGTCTCCAGAGAAGGAGACTCCACAACCTCTCTGGGAAGCCCATTCCAGCGTTTTGTCACTCTGACAGTGAAGAAGATTTTCCTTTATGCTCACATGGAATCTCCTCTGCTCCAGCTTGCAGTCACTGCCCCTTGCCCTATCACTGGACATCACTGAGCAGAGCCTGGCTCTGTCCTCCTGACACACTTCAGGTTATTTATAAACATGAACTCCTCCAAGCTCAGAGAGGCTCAGCTCCCTCAGCCTTTCCTCACAAGGGACACGTTACACTTCAATCTGCCTGTTTAAACCCAAAGCTAGCAACAATGTCAGAATGGTTTGCTGCTTCCCCTGCAATAAAGTGCTGTTCATAGGTGTTTGGTAGCTGTTTGTAGGCTCATTCTGTTTGAATCGAGCTTCTAAATACTTAATGTTGCAGGTTATTATTAATAATGTCTCAAAAGGTATTCAAAGAAATGACAAGTGGTATTCTGAAAATGAGTAACTAAACTGCATGGGGTTTTTAAGTTTTTCTTTACTTTTCAGCAGCCGAAACTGGATTCACAGTAAATCTCCAGGCACAGTAGTAAGGAAGGTGTAATTGCATCAGTGGGGAAGGGAAGACCAAGAGGTGTCATCTATCTGGACCTCTGTAAAGCCTTTGACACAGTCCCCCACAACATCCTTCTCTCTGAGCTGAAGAGACATGGATTTGATGGGTGGACTGTCCAGTGGGTAAGGATGGGTTGGATGATCACATCCAAAGGTCAGTGGCTTGATGTCCAGATGGAGGTGGGTGACCAGGGGTGTCCTTCAGGGGTTTGTACTAGGAGCAGTGCTGTTTAATGTCTTCAGTGATACAGACAGTGAGTTTGAGTGCACCCTCAGCAGATTTGCAGATGATGCCAAGCTGAGTGCTGTGGTTTATGAGACTGAAGGACAAGATGTCATCCAGAGGGAGTTGGACAGACTGGAGAGATGGACTAAGAAGAATCTCATGAGGTTCAATAAAGCAAAGTGCAAGATCCTGTAACTGGGATGGGGTAATCCACAATATCAATACAGGCTTCAGGACGATGAGATGCAGAGCAGCGCTGCAGGAAGGAAGGATTGGGGGTTTTGGTGGATGAGCAGTTGACCATGTGCCAACAACATGCACTTGCAGCCCAGAAGGCCAAAGGTATCTCAGGCTGAGTCAAACAAAGTGTGGTCAGCAGATCCAGAGAGGTGATTCTGCCTCTGTGCTCTGGTGAGACCTCACCTGGAGTACTGTGTTCTGCTCTAGGGCCCTCAATGCAAGAGACACAGACCTGCTGCAGCAGACCCAGGGGAGGGCCACAAAGATGATCAGACAGTTGGGAGCACCTCTCCTGTGAAGACAGGCTGAAAGAATTTGGGCTGTTCAGCCTGAAGAAGAGGAGGCTTTACTAGCCCAGAGAAGAGAAGGCTTTACTATGATGTAAAAGCCCTTAACTTGGCTTTGAAAATGAGATGTAAACTTCAAAACTCCTCTCCCAGTTTTCCAAAGTATCATTACAACTTCTGCCTGTAGCCCTTACTCTAGGACTTAGAAATTGCCAGTGCAGCAGTGGTATTCTGTCCGGAATGTTGTTATAGGTTAGGGTTATCATGTTCCACACCAAATGAGAATATCATACCCTATCATAACTGAAGGGTAATGATCCAAAGTCAGATTACATCAGAGCTGCGAAGCACAAGAGCGCACATACATACATCTTTTTCCTTCATATATCTCTAAGAGAAACTTGATAGCAGTGCAGGGTGGAACCAGTCAGTAACACACACAGAGGTCTGCAACACTTTCAGAATCTCACAGAGTAAACTCTCTATAATCTGTGTGGTATGTCACTGTTATTTATATTTCCTCATTTCTGTTCCAGCTGGAATAGAAATAGTCATCTTGACATAGGCTTGGGCATCCAGGTGGGTGACAGGGGGCGGGAAGAATGACAAGTAAGTATCATCTGGTGACTTACAGTTCCAGTTCCCAACTACAGTGAGGCAAAGCACTCTGACAAGATTTTTGTTGCTTTCCTTGGAAACAGGTGGAGACAGCAGCTT
The DNA here is from genome assembly GCA_013396675.1 of Eubucco bourcierii. Classification (NCBI taxonomy): domain Eukaryota; kingdom Metazoa; phylum Chordata; class Aves; order Piciformes; family Ramphastidae; genus Eubucco; species Eubucco bourcierii. Next base: position 36,045 of record VWZE01003157.1, on the reverse strand, counting down.
ATAAGATTGAACAATTTTTGGTGTATCAAGGTAAGCTTCCTCTCAGCAGTGAAGTCCCTACTGCTTTGGTAATAGAATCTGAAGTAACAGAGGAACGGAGTTCCTCCTGAGCAGCATGGAGCTTCTTCTTAGGGAAGTCATCAGTTTAAGTTTTCCTTTGCTTCAAAGTAAATCTTTGCTCAAAATTCTGCTCCCAGAGAGCTCCATGTGTAACAGTTTAAGGAGGATAGGGATCCGCTTGAGGTAGTCCAGTGGAGGGCTACGAGGGCGCTGAGGGGACTGGAGCACTGCCTGGTGAGGAGAGGCTGAGGTACCTGGGGCTGCTTAGTCTGGAGAAGAGAAGACTGAGAGGGGATTTAATCAATGTTTAGAACTATCCGAGGGCTGGGGGTCAGGAGGGGGCACGGAACACACAGGTTCTGCTCACTGGTGCCTGGGATAGGACAAGGAGCAATGGATGGAAGCTGCAGCACAGGAGGTTCCAGCTCAACACAAGGGGGAACTTATTGACTGGAAGGATCCCAGAGCCCTGTCACAGGCTGCCCAGAGAGGCTGTGGAGTCTCCTTCTCTGGAGCCTTTCCAGGTCTATCTGGATGTGTTCCTGTGTGCCCTGAGCTAGATTGTCTGGTCCTGCTCTGGCAGGGGGCTTGGACTGGAGGATGTCTTTGGATCTCTTCCCACCCCTGACATCCTGTGAGCCTGTGTGAACAGTGGCCTCTAAGCCTTAAGGTATCTTCAGCTTACATTCATCATAACTACTGCCATTCACTTTAGCTGGGTTGTGTCCATGTTTAGACCTTTGTACCTATGTGCCGGTTTGAGGTTAATTGGAGTATTTTAATGGAGAAAATTATAGGCTGTGAAAAGAAAACAATGGTGATGTCTACTGAGCTCTTAGTCTGGCTGAGATGTTTAAGAAAATAACACAAAACATAGATAAGGCACTCTCCCAGAGAGCCTTGGGTTGTCTAGCAGCTTCTTGCTTTTTCTCCTCTCTGCTGAGTAACCTCACTAACCACTTTCTTTCTAACCCCCCCAGCCAATCCTCCAAGCTCACCTTGTGCATAAGCCAAACTCTGGGGTAAGGTAGAGGGTTGGGGAGAAGGTGGGAGGGTGGTTGGGAGCCCCTCCTGGGGATTCTGATTTCTGGGAGGGGAATTGTGTTTCTGTATTACCTTTAACTTGTATATTTCTGTAACTATTCCTGTCTGTTGTGTATATCTCTGCTTGTACATTGTGCTGAGCTGTAAATATTCCTTAACTTCCATCCAGAAGTTAAGGAATTAAAACTGCAAGCTGTAAATATTCCTGAACTTCCAGCCAGCTGAGTCTAGTCTGGGGGATTTTACATAGTGTGGGGGGTGGGGAACTCCCAAACCATCACAACCTAACACAGCTCCTTCAAGTCTACTAATTATTTGTTTGCCGGTACTCTGGCTCTGTGCTCTTGAATCATCTGCAGCACTCAAAACAGTCACTTCCTTCTACCTCTAGAGCAAAAGTGGTCAACTTTCTCTCTTCACCTGAAGTACCAGAGACTACTTAGTTGTTAAGGCCTTTGACTTCTCTGAACTGAATGATGGCAGCAAGAGGCATTTATCTCCCTGGTGTGTTTACCCAAACTCTTGTACAGTGCAGGCGTCAAAGTAGCATGGAGCTTGCCCTAGAGCTTTACAAATTTTTGGTTCTGCCACATCTGCTTTGATGAATTACTAATTAGGATAGAAACACACAACAACTTGTTTTGCAGTGCATGATTCCAAAATTGCAGTAAAGCTCATTTCAGATATGCCCTTTCCATCCCAGGCATCTCTAAGATGTGACAAGGTAATGCTCCAGGGGACATGCTTCTCCCACAGGTCAGAAGCAAAGCAAAATGCATTTGTGTTTTGACCTGGTTATGTAATAAATAATGTGGTAACAACAACCTCTGCTCATTCAATATCCCCCTATATACACAGGGATCAGAGGAATACTGTCACCTGGAATTACTGTTTGCAGTGGAAATCTTGCATGGTCAGTCATACTTTGGGAACCCTAAAGGTAGTATCTGTTGCATAAGTAATATGATTTGACAGGCACAACTGCACTCTTGAAGCTTATGTAGAAGTTGTGTGGCTAGAAAGCTAATTAAGAACTGAAGTGAATTAAAACTGCAAGCAGATTATTCAGTTGATTGCACTGTTTTTATACCATACTGTGACATCCGGACACAGACACATTTTTTTTTCATCATAAACACAAGAGTTATTTTTTTTGCCATTTGAACAAAATCTGAGAGCCCATTTAGCTGCTCTTTCTCTTTTTAATACTCGGGGCTGTAATACCCAGTCTGACTGACAAACACATGGCTCCAAATGACAGCTCTTCCTTTACCCCTTGCTCATCTTTGAAGTAAGGGCAGAAGCCCTGAAAACAAATCCAACAGAAATTTCTAGACACCGAGTGGGCTGATAGGAGCTACAAATGAAAAGAAGTGAAGAACTTCCCTTGGTGAAGCAGCTGAGCTACAGCCAGAGCAAAGGCTGGAGGGCGCCCAGGGGAGCAGGAGGCCATCGGGACAGGCAGGCTGGTAGCCCCGTCAGATGTGTCGGCAGCAGGACGCTTGAGAGGAGGCACACCGAAGCTCTCTCGCCGTTATCTTTGCCTCTAGGGGCCGGCTGCATAAATGCTGCTTGTTCTGCTTATTGTTCCTGGGAAAGGTCTGTGAGGTTTATTCTTTATGACCTAATATGCAGGAAACAGATATAACTGGTTCCCAAGATGAGGGTATGCCACAGAAACTATGAGACCTCAGAGATGCGGTGCTCAGCTGTTCAGCATCTGTTTACAGCCCAGTGCAGAAAGCCCTTAAGTGAAAACAGTCTCCCATCATCCTCAGAACAAAACAAAACAAAATTATTGAAAGAAGGTGAAATTTTATAAGGAAAAAAAAGTCCTTAAAATTCTTTTTGACAGCACTGGGGATATTCAGCTAAAACTCTCCTTTGAACTCTCCATCTTTAAACCACCAGTTCTGGGAATGAGTGAGTGAGCCACGAGGATGAGTGGGGGAGTCGACCATCTCCCCTACAAAGACAGACTGAGAGCCCTGGGGTCGTTTAGTCTGGAGAGGAGAAGATTGAGAGGAGATCTGATCACTGTGTACAAATATCTGAGGGGTGGGGGTCAAGTGGAGGGGGCCAAGCTCTTTTTGGTGGTGCACAGCAATAAGAGAAGGAGCAATGGATACAAACTGGAACAAGTGAAGGTTTCAGCTCAACACGAGGAGAAACCTCTTTACAGTGAGGGTGACAGAGCCCTGGAGCAGGCTGCACAGAGAGGTTGTGGAGTCTCTTCTGAAGACTTTCCAAGCCTGCCTGGATGTGTTCCTGCGCAGAACGCCCTGGGTGCTTTGGCAGGGGGGTGGACTCGATCTCTGGACATCCCTTCCAACCTCTAATGTTCTGTGATTCTGTAACAATGCCCACCCAGTGGGTATTTGTCTGCTCAAAGAAAGCAAATTTTCACACTTACAGAAGTACAGCGTGCATGATAAAAACCACCTTTTTAAACCTAAAACTTCCTGTGTTCTGTAAGGCTCTTCAGACTGTTTTAAAAAGATTTTGTAGGCTCACATCTTTTGTAACAGTCTCAAGCTCGAGGCAATAGATGCTAAAAATCCAGTGTTCCTTGTTCGTCACCATTAACATCCAGTTGTAAAGCTTAAGGCTTCAAAGGGCTTGAAAGCCCTCATCCATAAAAAAAAGTAAATTGTAAAGATTATAAAAATGTTGCCTTTTTATAAATATTTGTTCTTATTAGAATATAGAAAATCCAATTATAACAAACAAATCATTTTACCATATTTATGAACTTGAATTTTCCCCTAAAAAAACCCACTGAAATAAAACAAGCAAAAAAAGGAAATGAAAAAATTTTAAAGTCTCTTGTGTTGGTGTTGATGTCAGATAGATTTGTAAAAGGTGCCAGAGTGAAGAACCAGATGCTGTCCTTCAGAGTCCTCCAGTAGTTTGGAAATAACCATGGTCTTCAGTGCTTTGCTCCTAACCAGCGGGAGCGCAGAGGTACAGAAGGTCTACAACCACCTTTAGATGGCTCTCAGGTTATTACTGACATGGGGTAGGGGAAAAAATATCATTCATAAGAACAGTTGCAAACATAAGCCGACTGAATGTGCAATTCAGGTGGGTGACTTTCAAACTCCTAATATTGCAGATAGCGTAGGATGAAGCAGCGTAGGATGAAGCTGCAGACTGGCTTACAATATGTTTTAATTAGTCATATTTCAGAGTGTTCTGCTACAGATTCTATAACCTGTTCTGTGGAAGTCTCACTCCCAAGGGACACTCTGACAGCACACTTTGCAGAAGTGGATGAAAGTGCTGTCAGTTGAGGACTACAGTGATTGTTTTTTCTTCAAATCATGCTTCTGAAGCATGGAAGGAATCAGCTGCCATAAGGGAAATTGGACCCCCACCTTAATTTTCTATTTAGTCAATGCCTTTGTTTTACAGGTATTTGCATTAATTTCTTCTGAAGGCACACAAATAACTGGTAGGCACAGTTATGTTGAAGGCTACGCTATTTTCAAGCAACAAGGTAACATCTTTTGTGTTTGAGAACACGGCAATGAGTGTGTCCTGATTGATTCAATATTCTGTGGCAACAAAACTGATGACAAACTGCTACTCCAGTTAGAATATTATTTATATGGTAATTATTTTTCATCAATAAATATCAAAATATGGACAAAAATGGGTGATTATGAGTATTCCATAAAATAACAAAGGAAAATAGGATTGATTTTATTCCAGTTCATAAGAAATATATTTTTCCAGATGGTTAAATATTATATCTGTGAAACGGTCACAGAGCAGTAGCAAATGAAAAATAAATTGCTGTACTGAATTAAAAGATTACAACCCCCCCATTGCTTGAACAGAGTTTTATTTTATGCTCTTACTCTCTTTTTTTTTTTTTTCCCCCAACTAAATTAAGTTATAAAAGGAATCACCCTGGACAATACGCAAATTACTGAAGAGCTCTGCAGAGCGCACAATGTTTCAGCACACACAGAGGCACAGACACAACTGGCATTGCAAGGCAGACTGAGGTCAGCACAGTCAGCACATGGCCCCAAGAAACAACCTAAATAAATCCTTATGGAGAGAGTATACACAGGGTGACTGTGAGAAGCAGCACACATACCTACTGGTAGACAGAACAGGTTTTGTCTTACGAGGTTGGTAAGGAATGCACAGTTTATCTTGGTGCAAATTCCATCTTGCATGTCTGGTTGATGTTTAGCATGCCTGCCTGCCCTCTCAGATTCTGCTTCTCTAGCTTCAACTCCTCTCTCCACACAGCATAGTGTTGTTTTCTCCCAGGCAAACTTGACAAAATACAGCACCACCTTTCCTTCCCCCTCATTTTGGGGAACACATACTGTTCTAAACCTTGTCTCCTTTTCTTCTTCCTCAGCACTGTCTCAGTAAATATTGTCCCCAGTCACTCATTCTATGAGGTGCATAGGTCTACCACTCTGATGCAGGACACATCCTTCCTTCCACAGCAAAATTAATGTTTTTCCTCTTTCAGAATTTGAAATGGCACATTAAGTCGTTGACATTAAATAATGTAATATTTAAAATATGCTTTAAATAAAGTATTTTTTCATCACTTTATAAAGCTGAGTGAAAGTTACCTGGTATTTGGGCTGTTTTCAGGGTGGGTTTTTTTCATAAATTTGCTCAGTGCAGAAAAGGAGTAGGGCAGAGAAAAAGTAAAGATGCTTAATTCTGTTATTTTGAGTAACAACCTCCAAACTTCAGAATATTACATGTACTTGATTCTAAATAAATATTTTTTTAAATTCTTTAAATTAAAAATGTTGGGGTTTTCTACTCATCAGATAAAGAATTCACAGGCTCACAGGATGTCAGGGGCTGGAAGAGATCCAAAGACATCCTCCAGTCCAACCCCCCTGCCAGAGCAGGACCAGACAGTCCAGCTCAGGGCACACAGAACACATCCAGACAGGCCTGGAAAGGCTTCAGACAAGGAGACTCCACAACCTCTCTGGGCAGCCTGTGACAGGGCTCTGGGACCCTTCCAGGCAAGAAGCTTCTCCTTGTGTTGAGCTGGAACCTCCTGTGCTGCAGTTTCCATCCATTGCTCCTTGTCCTATCCCAGGCAGCAGTGAGCAGAGCCTGTCGTGTGTGTGTGTCTCTGTGTCTGTGTCTGTGTGTGTGTGGGGGGGGTGTGGGTGTGGGTGTGTGTCCCCACCCTGCCCCCCAGCCCTCAGATAGTTCTAAACATTGATTAAATCCCCTCTCAGTCTTCTCCTCTCCAGACCAAACAGCCCCAGGTACCTCGGCCTCTCCTCACAGGGCAGTGCTCCAGCCCCTTCATCATCTTCATAGCTAAACTGTCAAGCTAAAAGCAGAAGTCAAGTCTACTGACCAACCTCATCTATCCACCGATGGCACAAACTCCAGCTGATCTCTTCCCTGCAAGAGCAGGTTTAAAATGATGCTTGAGTATACAGATATTAGGTTTCCTGTGTTGGACTGACCTCACCTGCCTTGAAAGGTATATTGCAATAAAGTCTGGATCTAAGCTTGTTACCCAAAGCAGCCAAGAGAAACAAAGGTACTTTCAGGATGTGCTTGACCCAACATGCTACAGATATCTCTTTTGGGTTGGGCAGAACTGCATCTTGAATTCTGTATTCTTCTGTACTACCTCTTCTACACCACAGATTTTCACTTGTGGTCTGGCCAGTCCAATCCTAATGAAAGGCTGTTTGCCAGAGGTAAATAAAATACCCAACTTCACATACCAAAGATTAAATTTATAGTTGCCATCACTAGTCGCAATCACAGAATCATAGCAACATTTAGGCTGGAAAAGCCCCTCAGGATCACCAAGTCCAACCATTATCCCTACTCTACAAGGTTCACCTTAAACCATATCATAGAATCACAGAATCATAGAATGGTAATGTTGGAAGGGAGCTCAAAGATCATCTAGTTCCAACCCCCTGACATATCCTCAAGCACCACATCCAAATGACTTTAAAACACATCCAGGGTTGGTGACTCCACCACCTCCCTGGGCAGCTCATGCCAGTCCCTGATCACTCTTCTTGTGAAAAAGTTTTTCCTAATGTCCAGTCTAAACCCACCCAGTGGTAGCTTGAGGCCATGCCCCCTTGTTCTGTCTGCAGTTCCCTGTGAGCAGAGCCCAGCTGCAGCCTCTCCACGATGTCCCTTCAGGTAGCTGCAGACAGCAATGAGCTCTGCCCTCAGCCTCCTCTGTTTCACACTACCCATCCCCAGCTCCCTCAGTTGCTCCTCAGAGGATTTATTCTCCAGGCCCTTCTCCACCTTTGTTGCCCTCCTCTGCACTCACGCCAGCACCTCCACATCTCTGTTGCAACGAGGTGCCCAAAACCCAACACAATACTCAAGGTGTGGTCTCACCAGAGCAGAGTACACCTTCATCACCTTGTATCCTCAAAAATTTGTGAAAATAATACATATAGATCAGTTGCAATTCACAGCATCACAGAATGTCAGGGGTTGGAAGGGACCTCCAGAGCTCATCCAGTCCAAGCTCCCTGCCAGAGCAGGATCTCCTAGACCAGATCACATAGGAACACATCCAGGAGGGTTTTGAATATCTCCAGAGAGGGAGACTCCACAACTCCCCTGGGCAGTTTGTTCCAGAGCTCTGTCACCCTCACAATAAAAAAAAAATAAAAATCCCTCATGTCTCCACATATCTTCCTATGCCTCAACTTCCATTCAGTGCCCCTTGTACTGGAACTGGGCATCATCCAGCAGAGCCTACTCCATCCTCTTGGCACTCACTCTTTACAGATTGATAAACATAAATGAGGTCATCTTTCAGTCTCCTCATCTCCAAGCTAAATTGCTCCAGTTTCCTCAGGTTCTCCTCATATTGAAGATGTTCCTACTTTAAGTGGTAATATTTGACTAGAGCAGCGTGGGATGGCTTGATCCTTGGGGAAGACAAGAAGACAAGGGAAGAGTCAGGATGAATAGCAAGAAGTTCAATGAGAGTACAGCAAAATGTAGGAGAGCGGGCATCTACAGGATGGTTTTCTCTAGAAAAGAGAAGTTTTATGGGAAACTAAGTCCTGTGGCTCCAATCATCAGAAAGTCATTAGCTATAACGACAGCTGTTACCTTGTGTGTATCAAGAGTGGGGCATAAATGACCAGGTGTGGCAGTTCAGAGTGGTGTCAGGGAAACCCTCCATAGGAACAGCTAAGCACAAACCCAGCTATGCAGGAACTGTGCAGAAACACAGTTTGTCCCTTTCAGTGACAAAACAGTGACTGACAGTCACAGTTACAGTCTTGTGACAGTCTAGTCTTGTTTCAGACAGTGAAGAGGGAACAAAATACATTTGGGAGATACTTTTTGAGTCCATGACAATGAATCCGCACCTGTAGTTTCACTACTTGGAATTGCATTTAATTTTCTACTGGTGGATCTTTTAATTTAGATGATTACAGGGCCAACTTCTATGATTAAATTGCATTTACATACAGTACTTTCCTGGACTCCCTCTCCAGAGGTCCCTTCAAACTCCTATCACTCTGTGATTCTTATGACTCCATACACTGTGATAAGTAACAGCAATCTTGTTGTTTTTTTTTCCCCTAATTGCAATTAACTTAAAAAACTTCAGTAAACAAGATAATTAGCTGCAGATGTTGCCCACCAACAGAAAATATGAACGGTGATAACTGGCATAGACTTTGTCCTGAGGAAAAATATGCAATGCATTTACAGATGTCAAGAACACCAAGTTAAGGAGTCATATCCTCTGAATCAGAAACTCACAACCAACAAAGACCTGACTAGCCTCAGTGCCTCACCTATTTAAAGACAGGGAATAGCAAAGCATCTTACAATGGAACAATAAAACATCTTTAAATGATGCCAGCACTCAAAGCCTACCAATTTCATCCATATGTTGCCACCCACGCCAACGTTTTCTGAAGTTCTTTTGTTGGCAGTTTTCTTTTTCAGGAGCACATACTAATTGGTATCAAACAGCAGTTTAACTTATTTGCTTCTCTCTCAAGAAAGAAGCTGAGAAAGTCCATCAAGAAGCTGTTAATGATGATAGAGATAAAAAATATTTGTCAATCCTAAGGGATTATATTTATTTTGAGTCAGCCAAAGTAATAGAGTCTTGCTGCCTTCATACAAATAGGACACTGAATCAGTAATTTTGATGAAAGGATTTTTTCCACTGATGTTCAATGCTGTGCTGCATCCAGGGAAGGAGAAACAAACTTATAAACTACATCACTACATCTTCTATACCTGCTGCACTCTTGGCTACGAGAAGTACTTAAATATATAAGAAAAAGTGCTGCTTATCAATAGCTCTGCAGGACTCTGGTGGCAGAACTCAATAAATAAGAAAACTACCTCAAATTAAGGTTTCACTAGCTACAGATTTTAGAGCTGCCCACGGGACAGGCGGTGCAGAGGCCAGATCTGCTCGGAGCCCAGGCAATTCTTTCCCCTCTGTCCACAGCTTGTTATTCAGTCTCCAGGCGTGGGCAGTGCCCATGCAGCACTGGGGAACTGCACTGCCACCAGCAAGACAGTTCCCCTGAGTTAGGACCTCGCCCGTTTGTGTGTTACCCATGCCAACAACGTATCTGAATTTGGTGGCAGGTCGTGCCAGAACTACTGACAGGCATAGGGTCACCTGGCACAGACGCTGCGATACAGTAGCTGCAAGGAAATTTCTTGCTGATTGAGTTATAGAGCTCAGATGGCTTCACCTAACAAGATCCATGTTTCTCCATGAAAAGGAAGATTCATACAAGGGCTGGGGTTTTGTAGGGAAACATTCTGTGTTAACTGGACATGTGAGCAATCCAAACCGTGCTAACTGCTGAAGTTTCACAGTCTACATGAAAAGTTTATCCAAAGGGCAAGGACACACAGTCTACAGCAGCCTGCAGAAGAACTACAATAACAGGAAGTTCAAACCAAAACAAGGGGCCTTTTGAACAGATAGCGATGAGCTATCCGCTTGGTTCCTCACAGTTCACCCCTTAATGACTTACACCAATCAGAGAATTCCACGATAGTTTGCATCTGGGTGATTTGGGCCTGCTGCTTGGGGCAACAGTTTGTCCCTTAACCGTTTGGACCAATTGCTTTGTAACGGGTCAGCCGGAACAGTCTGTTGGAAGGGTACATAAATGCATGTTCCTAGTCAATAAATTGGCATTGCTTGGATCATATTGATCTGTGTGTGGCTCTGTCCAGAAGCTCTCACCGCTGGCAACAGAGCTGCTACAGAGTTTTGGTTTGGGTTTTTTATCTGTGTGCCTGTTTTTCATGTTTTACATATTTGCTGCAAGCAGGAGCCACAGAAAGATTTGAGGTATCACTCGCAGATGTCAGGAGCACCTGGACTCCTTTAAAGTGTGCCTGTCACTTTGAAAGCTAAATCAGATTTTCTGATCCAGATCTCGGCACTCTAAATGAAAGGCATACTTCAAACAGGACCAGTGGCCTCTGAGGTGCTGCAGAGCTGCTGTTTCTGTTTGAAGTTCATTATCCTGCTGCATTACCACTAATTCAATGCTACATCTGCTCCCCCTTACTACAGTGTGTCTCCAGATAACCAAATAAACCAAGATGACAATGCTCAGGACAGAGCATACGTAACATCTCCCAACTCTTCTATTCAGAAAAATTCAGTTTAGGGTCACAGGATCTGAAAGTCATTTAGCTCAAGAGGGAAGAAAATTATCTGTCTGAGCTGGTGTGTTCATGAAACAGATGTGCACTCACAAACACATGTACACAGACTTAGATACATCAACTCCTACAACAAAATAAAGTTCAGACAGAACAGACAAGCATGATGGCTGGGCCCCTCAGTTCAAGAGAGATGAGGTGCTGAATGTGTCCAGAGAAGGGCAGCAAGGCTGGGGAGGGACCTGGAGCACAGCCCTGTGAGGAGAGGCTGAGGGAGCTGGGAGTGTGCAGCCTGCAGAAGAGGAGGCTCAGGGCAGACCTCATTGCTCTCTGCAGCTACCTGGAGGGAGGTTGTAGCCAGCTGGGGTTGGGCTACGCAGCAACAGAAGAAGGGGACACAGTCTCAAGCTGTGCCAGGGGACGTCTAGGCTGGATGTCACACAGGCACGTGGGGAGAAAGTTTATACTGGAGCTCCACTAAAATGACAGAACCACAGAACCACACTGTGGATGCAGACTTTCAAAGCACCTGAACAAACTCCTGCTCTAAGGGACCATGAAATGCTTCCAGAAATCTCGGCTGCATTGGCAAACCTCTCAGGAGCAACAATGCATGAATGACTCAGACTCTAAAGCCTTTTCCACAAATGAAATTTCTGTTGAGTTGAAGTAGGTTTCTATGGTAGTGGTAATGTAAAAAATAATTTCTTGTGGCTTAGAGGTAGCAGACAGCAATGCATTGTTTTCAGTCAAGAAGGAAAATCATATTGGGACCCAGATGGGAGATGTTTATCACCAACCATGCTCTCCATCAATCTGTTTATGTAGCAAGGATGACCCCAACACAAAGTTAGCCACTCACTAACTCTTGCTAAACTAGAGCTCATGAAAAACTTCATACTTTATGGACTTTTAATTCCAGAAAATAAGATTAATCTTGATATCCAAATCAATCTAATGGATGGATTCTCTTGTGAGACCCCACCTGGACTCCCGCGTGCAGTTCTGGAGCCCCTGACACAAGCAGGGCATGGAACTGCTGGAGTCAGTCCAGAGGAGGCCACCAAGATGCTGAGAGGGCTGCAGCAGCTCTGCTGTGAGGACAGGCTGAGAGAGTTGGGGCTGTGCAGCCTGGAGAGGAGAAGGCTTCCAGGAGACCTTGGAGTGGCCTTCCAGGATCTGAAAGGGGCTACAGGAGGGTTGGGGAGGGACATTGACAAGGTCTTGCAATGCCAGGACAAGGGCCAGTGGGTTTGAACTGGCAGAGGGGAGATTGAAACTGGATGTTAGGAAGAAGTTGTTTACAGTGAGGGTGGTGAGACACTGGCACAGGTTGCCCAGGGAGGTTGTGAAGCGCAGAAGCACCCAACGTCATCAAAGATCATGTTGGGTGATTTTGTGCTCCACAACTTCCCTGGAGGTGTTCAAGGCCATGTTGGATGAGGCCTTGAGTGACCTGTACTAGTGAGAGGTGTCCCTGCCTATGGCACAGGGGGGCTGGCACTGGCTGAGCTTTGAGATCCTTTCCAACCTAAACCATTCCATAATTCTATGATTCCTCCTCAAGTATGGAGTTATCAATTTATATAGTTGGGATTCTGCAATCAGAACTTTGGAGTCCAAGTTCAGATGTCTCAAAAGTCAGTCAGGCTTAGAAGTCCAAACCAGTAAATTTCTTTTGAAGAAACAAGAATTAAACAATCCAAACTTGGCAAACAAACAAAGAAAGTGCTGCATTGGAACAAGCATAAAAAGTAACTTCTTCTCCATGTTGTATCTTAAGTTCTCATTAATGTTTCCCTGCTAAAGTGTAAGAGTTCAGTTTAGACTTTCAATTACCTGAATAGTTTTAGTAAAAAGAAATTACCTCTTATACTACAAATGGATAATTTGCTGCTTCTGCTAACAAAACAGATTTCTTCATCTACCTTTCATGAGCAATAGTAACTCCTCCCTTCTTCTATTTTGTCATAAAATATATTTGTGTCAGTAAGAAAAACGAAATTAGCTTCCCTCCAAATTTGGTTTTACACATCTTTATCTCAAAATCCAATTTAGGACAAGGTTAAGTAGAATAAATATTGATTCATTTCATTCCTCATTTTGACTATTACTGTTCTATTAATTTCAACTGAAAGGAGCACTGAGCTGGGTGGGGAGCTAGATGAACACAGGAGGAGTGGTGAGTATGTTCCCAGTGTCTTTATTTAGCAGCACCAAACAGCATAGAAAAAAAATACAGTAATCTGATAATTTTTGTAAGCAGAGACCTCACTTGTAGCATAACATTCCTCAATCCTGAAATACATCATGTGAAGTGACCTCACGATACATAAGCTTCCCTGGGCAACAAAAGAATCAAATTCACATCAGGAGGCTTCACACTTAAATTATGCAAAAAATCCAAGATATTGTGAACATACATTAGGGCAGGATATGGTCCTTTGAATGTTATTCTCAATGCTCGTACCAGCAGCAACCGTCATCTGAAAAAGGGGGCAACAGAGATTCTGCTGAATGGAACAGAACATTGTACAGAGCTACAGTACATCAAAGTTACACTGTGATTACAAGATGCACCTTACTGTCATTCAGACAAGCTGGTCTAAGAGAACACAAACGCGGCTCAACCGAAATTCGCGCAGAAATATTGAAAGTATTGTTACATCTCCTGGCTCCTGAGGTGCTGAGAACAAGCAAACAGTGTGACACTTGGGGACTCTGCGGTGGTGTGTTCACAGAGTGAACCCTTAGGCACAGTCAGGTAGCTGGGGGGGAATAATCACAGCTCCACAAGTCTCTACATAAAGTGAGAGGCTTGTTCGCTTGTGACGTTTGGAGGAAGCAGGATATTCTCCCCCAGATTAAACCATCTATGGAAGGACATCAGAAGAGGTAAGTCTATTAAATTATTCAGTAGAATTTATCTATTAAATGGATAAACTCTTACACTTCTCTGTTGCTCCAAACACAAGAGTGGAAGAATAGCAGGAAAAAAGTTACGTGCAGTTAAAAACCTGGAAGTCTCTTTAGCCATCTAAAGAATCTATTTTAGCACCAAATGTAATTGTCCTCCTTTTTTAACATGTCTTTTTAATTTATTTTTGCCAGAGTCACACACATGACAATCTTTTTTTCAGAAAGACTCTGACTAGCAGGCACTCTGCCCAGACATTTCTCCAGATCTCACTACTGCTGAGGAATAACAGCAGAACTTTCCAAAAGGTTCTAGCAGTAACTGTTACACCTCTGTCCCAGGCTAACCACTTAAAAGAAAGCCTCAACAGTTCTAGGTTAAACCTTCAAACAATTCACTTCCATTTTTGAGAGCATATGTAACAATACATGCAATGTTCATGCTAATTGTAGTTGAGCGTCGTCGTCTCTCAAATGTTGATCTGAGCTTTATTTCTGTGACCATTTACCAACTCAGTTCAGTAAACCTGCTATTCAGAATGGGCAAAAAGAGAGTACTTTTGCACCAGAGCCTTTCAGTGGCATTTGGGAAAATAAAACATACTGCAAGATGTGTTTTATAACGACTTTACCATTCTAATTTTCATGGAAGCTGAGCTTAGCTGTATATTACGGCCTACTTCTGTAGCACGCAAAAACGTGCACGGGACAAATAGACCCAGTGACAGCCACAGGCAAGTATCGTGTTCATACGAACCACGTCACCAAGGCACTTCCACACTTCCACAGTTCCTACATGGTAAAACAGTTCTCTCTTAGTTTGCATGGTTTCAAAAGGAGAAATAAGACAGAAGTCGTGGAAAAAAAAATAAATCTTGAATTTTTAGCAAAACTCTCCACATAGGTTGGCAAGTTATTAACTTGCTTGGGTCAGATTTGCCTTCTCTAGATCTATATCCTTAAACATTTGAAAACATTTTTTCAATGCTTTTTTATTAGCTTTGGGTTTTGTTGCTTTTTGGGGTTTTTTTGCTTAGTTTAGCTTCGGTTTTTTAAAGGAGATTTCACTTTACACAGAGCAGCTTCTACTTTTGAAAAGACCTTTTCCATGCAAAGTAATTTCGTGGTCAATTCATGTATCTTTTTTAGATGGATTTTAATACCACTGTTGCTCCAGAATTTTGTGAGGAAAACACAGCCTGCATTATGTCAGCTTAACACTACTTCAAATAAGCAGTATCTCAACACAAGAAAGCAATTACATTATCAATTGTATTCATTCATCATTTCAGTTTAACACATCTTTATTTTAAAATGGTTCAATGCATATTAAATTTTATATATATATATATATATACACACACACACACACACACACATACACGCACACATACAACTGCTAATCAAAGGGTTGAAACAAATGCACCTGGGGCAATGTATAAATCTTTTACATATTTTGCATGTTTAATTTACATACACTGGTTTCTGACCATTTTGCACAGTTGTATGAAAAGGTAGATCTACTGAATACTTTTGACTGCTGCATCTGAGCTCTGTTAACTAATTCAGCCGTGCTCTCTGTCACTGTTAAGAGCAATAATCCCCAAGTAACTCAGCATTGCAAAGGTTTTCCCATTCTTTCCTCCTGTGTAACTGTTACTAAAGGTTTATTGATGAAGAGTACAAAATGAATAGTGTTCAAATCTAGCAGGTGATAGGTCTGAAGTATTTTGAGTCTTCAGGCCTACTACAGAAACTTTACATAACCAGAAACAAGCAAGTCCTGACATTTCAGTGCTGTTTTCTTATAGCCATGGTAATTTTCTGTCCAGTTGCACTCATAATATGTACAATGTCAAGCATATGAGTAAAGAAATGAACAAAAAATAGTCAATAAAATTATGAGAGTTGTGCATTAATTCTAAAATGGTTTGTATTCAAACTATATATGTTAATGTAAATACATTGTGAAGTGTGGCCAGCAGGTCAAGGGAGGTATCACACAGTATCACAGTATCACCAAGGTTGGAAGAGACCTCAAAGCTCATCAAGTCCAACCCGATACCACAGCCCTCAAGACCAGACCATGGCACCAAGTGCCACGTCCAAACCTGCCTTGAACACCTCCAGGGATGGTGACTCCACCACCTCCCTGGGTAGCCCATTCCAGCTGATTCTCCTGCTCTAGTCCACTCTGGTGATACTCCACTTGGAGTACTGCATGCAGTGTTGGATTACAGGAAAGATCTGGATTATGCTGCAGTGTGTCCAGAGAACGGCCCCAAGGACAATCCGAGGGCTGGAGATGCTCTCCTGTGGAGACAGGCTGAGAGAGTTGGGTCTGGAGAGAAGGCTCTGAGGAGACCTTGTTGTGGCCTTCCAGTATCTGAAGGGGGGTACAAGAAAGCTGGGGAGGGACTGCTCTCAGTTACACCATGAGCAGTACGGCACTAATTCCAAGGCTGTGTCCAAAATGAAAACATGGACTGAAAAAAGAGAGTCAGGTTTCAGTGGTATCTAAAGCTCCTGAAAAATTGTCCTGACAAAATGTTCTCACAAGATGTTTAATGTGTTTGAACTGGCAGAGAGGAGATTGAAACTGGATGTTAGGAAGAAGTTCTTTGCAGTGAGGGTGATGAGACACTGGCAAAGGTTGCCTAGGGAGGTGGATCCACAACAACTCCCCTGGAAGTTGGATGAGCCCCTGAGCAACCTGTTCTAGTGGGAGGTGTCCCTGCCTATGGCAGAGGGAGGTTGGAACTGGCTGAGCTTTGAGGTCCCTTCCAACTTAAACCATTCTATGATTCTCTGAAGCCAAAGATATCTAGCACACAGTTGGCTCATGGGTCATATCCTGACATCCACCAGGACTCCAAAGTCCTTTTCCCCTTCACTGCTCTTCCCCTTCACTGCTTTTCAGCAGCTCAGTCTCCAACCTATGCTGATCTTTGGGGTTGTTCTTTCCCAGGTGCCAGACTCTACACTTCCTCCTCTTGAACTTCGCTCAATTTCTCCCTGCCCAACTCTCAGGCTGCCTAAGTCTCTGTGAATGCCAGCACAGCCTCCTGCTGTGGCAGCCACTGCACCCAGCCTCGTGCCATCAGCAAACTTGCTGCCAGTGCTCTGTGTGCCCTCCTCCAGGTCACTGCTGAATACATGGAATAATACGGGTCCCAGTACTGACCCCTGAGGGACACCACTAGGTCCAGGCCTCCAACTGGACTCTGTACCATTGACCACAACTCTCTGGTTTCTTTCCTTTAAGTAGTCCCCATCTACCCCACTGCTCCATCACGCAGACCACACAATGACTCCTCCTAGTCAAAGTCAGAGAAGGCAAATGAGGTCTGTCTCTCCAGACAGTGGAAAACTACTGGTTTACTTCTCTTACAGAAGAAAAGGCACAATATCTTTCTCCAGTTCAGTCCCATGGTGCAGGTTGAAAAGTAAACTGTTTGACACACTCTATCTCTTGTGGCCAAGGAGGCCAGTCTGAAAGACTCACCATACCCCCTCCACTGCAGTGTGTGCTGCAGTTGTGCCAGGAGACCTTCAAGAATCTAGAGCAAGTCCGTGGAGAAAACTGCTTCAGGCACTACAGGGACAAAGTGAGAGTGAGTCTGACATTGACTCTGCATCCTCCGCCCCAGACTGTGACACACAGCTCAGAGATGGGGGATACAGAAAAGCCCACATGCAATATTTCATTCAGTTTTCAATACTAAGGGTATGACTGGAAGTTGCCTCACTAGAGCTGTGAGATGTAGTCACCAGCCTCTCAAATGACAAGTTTCACTCTTAGGTATCACTACACCATTAGTAACTGCTACTAAAACAGACATTGGTTTTTTATATTATCTGAGAAAACGTGACATGAAAGGCATTTTGAAGAATGAATATTTTCTTCCTTCTCTCCATCTTTGCTTTAAACACACTTCGGAAAGACATCCATGAGAAAGGAAGTGCCACTTTTGATTTATGATGATTTCCCCTTTGGAATTTGACTACATAGTGATTAAGAAACTATCTCTGCTTGGAGAATAGAAAAAAACAATCTATGTTTCTAAAAAGCATAGAGTTGGATAACGTAAAAGAGAAAAGCAAGAAGTACATAAAAACACTCTCTTGCCTGGTGATGCAAGAGAAAGGAGGCATTTTGGTCGACACTTTGTCAGGTCTAATTCAAGCAACAAGAGGTCTGCTGAGACTGACAACAGCAATGCTTGACCCGCAGCAATGATTTCTTGTTCTGTTTTCTCTTTGTTACTGTGGAGGGGCACTCCAAATCCCTGCAGTTCTCACTGTCAGAACTCCTGCCTCAGCACAGTTCCCGCTCTTGCATGGCTCCTGTCTTTGCACCGCCCCTGCTCTGGGCAGTTCCGCCCTTCTGCACCACTCTGCGCAAGTCTGCGAGTTGGGCAAGCCCCCTTGGTTGCCACTGGGAAGAGCTGTCACCGGCGCCCAGCCCTGGCCTGTGTTGGAGCACACTGTGCAGCTTCTGCCTGCGCGCTGCCCGAGTTGGGCCGCAGACTGCCAGTTCAGTTCTGCCCTGTGCCGCCGAGGCAGTGCCACTTCACCACCTTTTGTTTCGTGGAAGAAGTGTCTGAGACACTTTGACTTTGGTGGGTTTCATTTCACCTCCGACTTTTTGCTGCCTGGATCCAGAACCTGGATTGCTCCTGCCGCTTTGGGAGGCTACCCAAGCGAGAAATCCACCTGGATCATCGCTAAATTTCCCTCCTCGCTTCACGAGCGAAGCCTGCTGTTCTCTCAGTTGCTCAGCCTGGTTTACAAGTGGGGTAAAGCTGTGTGATAGCTCAGCCCTTTCCATTTTCTGACTTTCCTGAATTATTAAACTCGCCCATAAACATCCTTGTGAAGATTTCTGACTGAATTAGAACCTGCAAAGAAACCTTCACTAGTTCTGGGGGATTCAGGAAAATAAAAATAAATCTGTGTTTATAATTCCTGCCTCAGCCAATTAATCCCCACCCAAATCATTTACACAACTTAGGTATGACTTCTACAACTATGACCTCATTCTATAAGCCCAGCAAACAGGGCTACTGCTATCATCATGTGCTGATTTTCTGCCTGTCCCCTCAGCCAAAAAAAACACAAACAGATGCAGAGACTTCCTGCTGCATTTTCCTGGTGAGTACAGAAGCCTAAGTCCAATACCAAACAAATACCAAACAAACAGCAGTCCAGTGATGCATTCATGATTTACACAGCTGCAGGGACAGAGCTGCTTAGGACGCTGCCAAGCAGCAGCAAAGACAAACTAACAGGGCTTTGGTCTTCTTCTCAGCTGTTTGTAACACTGTGGGCAACAGACAGATGTCAGAAATACATTCAGCTTCACATTAATGTCACTTGAGAAAGCCAGGGGCAGTGGCAGATGCATGCAGTAAAACTGCACCTTGGAAACACAGCCCAAAGTGGGATGCTGTGAGTGGTGAGAAGGCACTTCAGTGATGGTAACAAAGAAGTTGTGGGTGAGGAAAAGGCAAAACAGAAGCCTTTTTTAAAAATTATTTTTAAACTACTTCCTGAAAGAATCTGGAAAGTATAAGGCTGTATTGCTGTGAATGAAAAGATTATTTGTATTAGCCCTCAGACAGGATTTAATCTCTTGTATTGCACCAGGGCAGGGAGGTAAGAATGTGCTGATTAATAAGGACAAAACCCAAAAAACCACACAGGATCAAAATAAAACAAAGTCACCCGGCCAGCGCCAGGATGCATTTTAAGACGAAATGCACATCAATTTGGTTATTCCTCTGCATCAACTACATCTCACAGGTAGATTTCTACTTTTGATGACTTGGCCAGGTGGGAGAGTGAGATCACAGGCTCATAGGATGCAAGGAGTTGGAAGGAACCCAAAGAGATCCTCCAGTCCAACCCCCCTGCCAGAGCAGGACCAGACAATCTAGCTCAGGGCACACAGGAACACATCCAGACAGACCTGCAAAGGCTCCAGAGAAGGAGACTCCACAGCCTCTCTGGGCAGCCTGTGACACGGCTCCGGGACCCTTCCAGGAAAGAAGTTTCCCCTTGTGTGGAGCTGGAACCTCCTGTGCTGCAGCTTCCATCCATTGCTCCTTGTCCTATCTCAGGTAGCAGTGAGCAGAGCCTGTCCCTGCCCCCTCCTGACCCTCAACCCTCAGATAGTTATAAACATTGATTCAATCCCCTCTCTCAGTCTTCTCTTCTCCAGACTAAGCAGCCCCAGGTCCCTCAGCCTCTCCTCACCAGGCAGTGCTCCAGTCCCCTCAGCATCCTCACAGCCCTCCCTTGGACCATCTCCAGCAGATCCCTGTCCCTTTGAAACTGGGGAGCCCAAACTGAAGGCAGTGCTCAAGATGAGGTCTCAGCAGGGCAGAGCAGAGGGGGAGAAGAACCTCCCTGGATCTGCTGGACACACTTTGCTTAATGCCCCCCAGGCTCCCACTGGCCCTCTTGGGCACCAGGGCACATTGTTGCCCATGGATAACTTGTCCACCAGGACTCCCTTACCCAGTTCTTCCACAACAGCTTTCATGGAAACCATTATTAAGAACAGCACATTAAAAAATGAAATGAAATTAAATTCTAATTGTAAAGGAAAGAATGAAAAATAATTATACAGATTACATTCTAAATTTGTCATTGAAGATAAGCTGAGGATTATGTGTCCTTTTGTATTAAAATATCATGTTTATTCATGAAGTCTTTTAAAACTGTTTTTTCAACCATTATTTTTGACACTTGTTTATGACTCAACACTGCACTGACTGAAAGCCCAAATCTAAAATGCTCCAAAGAGGGAAAAAATTATTTTAAAAGCAAGTTTTGAGAAATTTTCTTTAAGTGGTTTATTTTCTCCACAGGTAATAGTCTGTTCAGCTTCTTGAAGCATAAATCAGACCAAATTTCTAACCAAAAACTGTCAGAAGACCTTTGTCACTGTACTGAAGAGGAACTGAAATGGATGTTGAAGCTGTTGAAAAAACCTGACAAAGGCAGTTAAAATGTAAGGCAGGAAACCTGAGGGCATCTCCACGAGCCAAATTTGCTTTTCTGTGCTGCTGCTGCTATTTCCTGATTCTGTAGCAGTGACCAAGAAGTGGTCCAGAGAGGAGCAGGTTTCCTGATACCTGCAGTTTTGCTTCTCTGTATACAGCTATTCTACCTAGCCAAGCACCTGGATTTCAAAAGTATAAAGGTAATTATCATGTCACATAGAAGAGTGAGACTGTAGCACAAATTAAAATGCTAAATTTAAGAGCACACACTCCACTGATTACTGACACTTACTCAAACACTCAGTTCTAGGCCCCTCAGTTTAAGACAGATGTTGAGATGCTCAAATATGTCCAGAGAAGGGCACCAAGGCTGGTGAGGATCCTGTGAGGAGAGCCTGAGGGAGCTGGGGGTGTTCAGCCAGGAGAAGAGGGGGTTCAGGGGGGACCATGATGCTGTCTACAGCTACCAGAAAGGAGGCTGTAGCCAGGTGGGGGTTGGTGTCTTCTCTCAGGCAACCACTGACAGAATGAGAGGACACAGTCTCAAGCTGTGCCAGGGGAGGTCTAGGCTGGATGTTCAAAGACTCTTCAAAGAAGGAGTGATTTGCACTGGAATGGGCTGCCCGGGGAGGTGGTGGAGTCAGTGTCCCTGGAGGTGTTTAAAAAAAGACTGGATGTGGCACTTAGTGCCATGGTTTAGTTGACTGATCATGTTAGGCAATGTCATGGCTTAGTTGATTAGATAATGTTAGGCGATAGGTTGGACTTGATGATCTTGAAGGTCTTTTCCAACCTGACTGATTCTGGGCGAAACAGCCAAAGAATTAGCATCAAAGCCTCACTATATAAATATTGGCTGTGTTTTTTCTCCAACTCACCCATATGGCAATATGACTGCAGATCCAGACAGGAACAACCTTTTTAAGTACATCATAACTGCAGATAGAGACAAATGTATATGTAAAATATACAGGATCTAGTTTTCAAACTAGTTAATTTATTGATTAGTATACAAATCCAAAATGAAATCATGAGGGGTTCACAAAAGCACTAATAACATCTTTGTAATTTTAATTTAAAAAAAAATTTAAAAGAGAGAATTTTCTGAACATTATTTGGGGACTAGAAAAAATACAGAACTACAGCTTTCCAATTTTTTATTTCTTAATATTTAGAATTTTATATCATACAAGTTTGCAGCTGTAACCACCTAGTAGATTATTGTATGGTTTTCTCTGTGTGTTAAGGGTACTTCAAGTATGTGCTGGTTTGAGGCTAATTGACATATTGTAATTAAAAAATTGTATTATAGGCTGTGAAAACCAAACAGTGGTGATGTTTGCTGCACTCAGAGGCTTGCTGAGATGTAGAAGAACAAGGAGACAAACACAGATAACGCACGCATGGAGAGTCTCATCTGCCTCTCTAGGAGCTTTTTGTCTTCTCTTTGCTGTGTAACCCAACTAACCACTCTGCTTCTAACCTCCCCTTGCCCATCCTCCAAATTCACCTTGCACGTAAGGCAGACCCTGGGGTAAGGCAGAGGGGTTGAAAAGAAGGTGGAAGGGTGGTTGGGAGCCCCTCCTGGGGACTCTGATTGCTGGGAGGGGGATTGTGTTTCTGTATTGCCTTTAACTTGTCTATCTCTGTAACTATTCCTGTCTGTTGTGTATATAGAATCATAGAATCATAGAATGGTAAGGTTGGAAGGGACCTCAAGGATCATCTAGTTCCAACCCCCTGCCATAGGCAGGGACACCTCCCACTAGTACAGGTTACTCAAGGCCTCATCCAATCTGGCCTTGAACACATCCAGGGAGGGAGCATCCACAACCTCCCTGGGCAACCTGTTCCAGTGCCTCACCACCCTTACTGTAAAGAACTTCCTCCTAACATCTAGTCTAAATCTCCCCTCTGCCAGTTTAAGCCCATTGCCCCTTGTCCTGTCATTGCAGGACCTTGTAAATAATCCTTCCCCAGCCTTCCTGTAGGCCCCCTTCAGATACTGGAAGGCTACTATCAGGTCCCCTCGAAGCCTTCTCTTCTCCAGGCTGAAGAGCCCCAACTCCCTCAGCCTGTCCTCATAGGAGAGCTGCTCCAGCCCTCTGATCATCTTTGTGGCCCTCCTCTGGACCCGCTCCAACACTTCCATGTCCTTCCTGTGCTGAGGGTTCCAGAACTGCACACAGTACTCCAGGTGGGGTCTGACGAGAGCAGAGTAAAGGGGCAGAATCACCTCCCTTGCTCTGCTGGCCACGCTTCTCTTGATGCAGCCTAGGACTCGGTTGGCTGTCTGGGCTGCATGTGCACACTGCAGGCTCATGTTGAGCTTTTCATCAACCCAGACTCCAAGGTCCTTTTCCTCAGGGCTGCTCTCCAGCCATTCACCACCCAGCCTGTATTTGTGCTTGGGATTGTGCCTACCCAGGTGCAGGACCTTACACTTGGCCTTATTGAATTTCATCAGGTTGGCCTGGGCCCAACTCTCCAGCCTGTCCAGGTCCCTCTGGATGGCATCCCTGCCCTCTAGCAAGTCGACTGTGCCACACAGCTTGGTGTCATCTGCAAACTTGCTGAGGGTGCACTCCATTCCTCTGTCCATGTCACTGACAAAGATGTTAAACAGCACTGGTCCCAGCACTGACCCCTGAGGGACACCACTTGTCACTGGTCTCCAGGTGGACATTGTGCCGTTGATCGCCACTCTCTGGGTTCGACCATCCAGCCAATTCCTTATCCAGCAAGTGGATATCTTTGCTTGTCCATTGTGCTGAGCTGTGAATAGAGCTTCAGTCCTTAACTGCCAGCTGCCTGAGTCTGGTCTGGGAGATTTTCATGGTGTGGGGGGGTAGGGAACTCCCAAACCATCACAAAGTACTACTTTCATAAGCTAAAAAGCATCCATAAAAGTTAGATATAGAGGGGAAAGAAAGATATTAGTTAATAGCCCCCAGAAGAAGAAAGCCCAGAAGGCACACAGCTAACAGTCATGGTGTGGTGATGATCTTCATTTTGGAAGTTGAGGGCAAGTTTTCCAACAGTTGGCAAAGGGGAGATCAAAACACCCTGCTCAGTTGAAAGAGCAGTCCTAGAGAGATGACATAGAGATGGCACATATCACTGAAGAGAAACTCTGACCCAGAATCTGTGCCAAGAAACCTGAAATCGAACCATTTGCACATCTGATACAAATTAAATGTAATTCAGAGTACTGAAAATCAAACAAACCCTCAAGATTGTGATGAAAGCAGCTCCCTTCAAAGGGGAGTCCTACCACCTGAGGGGATTGCCTAAAGCAGGATGGTGTGAATGCAGCGTAGCCTTCTCTTGGCCAAACCAAGCTGCTGGTAGCACTTGCCAAGGAGCACTGAGAACAGACAAAGCATTTTCTTCCTTCATTCTGTTCTTTCTTAACAGCACACTATGCTTTGCTTCCAGCGGCCGAATCCTCACCACCGTGGCATCACCACTGCTCACACGCAAGCAGGGGAAGGCAGGGTTTAGCAGGTGCCAACGAGGCTGCATTTCCTGGCTGCCGCTGGAGGCTACTGCAGCTTTGTCAAAGGGACGCTGAGCTGCGTTCCCACTCCAAGTCAAACCTCAGTGAGCTGCCAACTGTTCCTGAAAGGTGCACTCAGAGACCAAGAGAATGTCCAGACAATCAGGCTGCTGAGGGACTGTGGCAGCAATATCTCCTTTAAAAAAACAAATGCACTCTATTCCTTATGGCGTTACAACACTTAAAGGTAGCAAACCCATTCCAGCTTGGAACGCTCAGAAACAGAATCACAGAAGCACCCAGGCTGGCAAAGCCCCTCAGGATCACCAAGTCCAGCTGATATCCCTACTCTGCAAGGGGCACCCTTAACCATATCCCCTGGCACCACATCCAAGTGACCTTCAAACACATCCCGGGTTGGTGACTCCACCACCTCCCTGGGCAGCCCATCCCAGTGCCTGATCACTCTTGCTGGGAAAAAAATGTTTCCTAATGTCTGATTTAAACCTCCTCAGTGGCAGCTTGAGGCCATTCCCTCTTGTTCTATCCCTAATTACCTATGAGAAGAGGTCAGCACCAACCAATGTCCTTTCAGGTGACTGTAGGCAGTGATGAAGTCTCCCCTCAGCCACTTCTTTTTCAAACTATCTCCAGGTCCTTCCTCAGTGCAGTGAAGTATCTTATGTAATTCAGAAATAGCTTCAGCTGGTTATAACTGCTTTTAAGGTGCATTTCTTTAATCACTTCCTGTGTCTGTGGAAGTGGTGTCTTGTTAGCATGCACACTGATTTTTTTTCCATCCACTTACTTACCCACAAGACTTCGTATGATTAATTCCTGACCTTTTCTTGCTTATTTTTTGCTTGAACTTTGGTGCATGACCTTAATTAAAATGGGACACTACTATTATGGAATTAGAAACATTGCTTAAAATTTTAACAGTAGTTACAGGAAGTGAGGCCAGGAAAAAAAATCTTTACCAAAAAGACAACACTAAGTCAACATTTTGTACTTCAATTTAATTCTGCAATGGTCTAAATAATGTTGTATACACAGTATCTAACCTTGCAACAATAGAAATAAACAACCTATGAAGGATTTCACCATATGTACATTAACTAACACCTTGCAGACATGGATTGGCTTATGTACTCATGTAGATCACAGAGTCACAGAGTGTCAGGGGCTGGAAGGGACCTCCAGAGCTCAGCCAGTCCAACCCCCCTGCCAGAGCAGGACCACCCAGGTGACACAGGAACACATCCAGCAGGTTTGAATATCTCCTGAGAGGGACACTCCACGACCCCCCTGGGCAGCCTGTGACAGGGATCTGTCACACTCACAGGGGAAAAAAAATCCTCCTTATGTTTCCATGGAACTTCCTATGCCTCAGTTTCCACCCAGTGCCCCTTGTGCTGTCACTGGACATCATTCAGCAGAGCCTGGCTCCAGCCTCCTGGCATTCACCCTGCATATCTTTGTAGACATGAATGAGGTCATCTCTCAGCCCCCTCCTCCCCAAGCTAAAGAGCCCCAGCTCCCTCATAAGTCTCACTTCATAACAAAGATGTTCCACTGCCTTCATTGGATGGATAGCCTGGGTGCTGCTCCCTCCTTCAAAAGATGGTAGAAGTGACAGCAAATGTTCCCAAGCACAGTAAGAATCTAAACACTGCCTGGACTTAATGTCTGATCCCACACCAACATCACAGCTAAGAGATGAAACACAGGACTTTGATCTGAGTAGTTATAAAAGTGACCTGGTTAGAATGGAAAAGTACTTAATAGAATAAAATGTCTGCTGAAATAGTGACAAGGAACATGCTGCCAGCCTGGGAGTTGTGAGCCTGGGAGCTAGGGCTGTGAACTGCAAGCATCCCTGAGCAGCACAGCTGGCATCTTTGAAACACAGCTGCGTACACAGGAACTAGAGATGTGCTGAGATACCAACCATAAGCACAAACCTGTGAACTATATTGGATACTTAAAGCCTGAAAAACAGCCTGGGAAAAGGGGAAAATGTCCTGGTAAAGTACAAATCATGACTGCTATTGGCTGCTCTAACTACAAGAACAGGAAGACAGTCTGAAAAAAAAATATTTGAGGTTGGTTTGTTTTGTCCTTCTAAGATGTCTGGGTCCCCTTCTGGGATGGTTTGGCTCTTTCCAGAATTGTTGTGATGCACTTGGTGCCACAGAAATAGTCTGCCATAAGTGTATTGGCTGTCACATTATTGGTAAGTTTGCTGCCCTAGTTCTAAGTTTGTAATGCTTGATTGCTGCTATTATTAGGCTCTGCAGTTACCGATTGTTGCTAGCACTGATTGCTAATGTACTATTCATAGAAACATGGAATCATGGCTGCAAAAGACCTTTAAGATTAACAAGACCAACCATAACCCAACCACCATGACCACCAAACCATACCCTGAAGCATCACCTCTGCACACTTCTTGAACGCCTCTGGGGATGGCAACTCCACTACCTCCCTGGGCAGCCTATTCCAGCACCTCACCACTCTCTCAGCAGAGAAGTTTTTCCTAATGTCCAATCTAAACCTCCCCTGGCACAACTTAAACCTATTTCCTGTCATCCTATCACTAGTTTTCTGGAAGAACAGACCAACACCGCCCTCACTCCAGCCTCCTCTCAGGCAGTTGTAGAGAGCAGTAAGATGTCTCATCAGCCTCCTCTTCTCCAGACTGAACAGCCCCAACTCCCTCAGCCACTCCTCAAACCATGCCCTCCAAACCCCTCAACAGCCTTGCTGATCTTCTCTGGACATGCTCCAGAGTCTTTCCCATACTGTGGTGAACTGAATCCAGTACTCAAGATGTGGCCTCACCAGGGCTTAGTACAGGGGCACAATCACTTCCCTACTCCTGCTGTGTATCACACTTGCTAGTGGTGACTTTTGTGGTATTTGTGTTAATCTGCAATAAAGTAGAGGTTCAAAGGAAAAAACTCCATATCCTGTGAATAATGCACAGTTGTGAATCCACACCCACAGGCCAGGTAACCTTTGAGGTTGTGAAATGCAAGTGGGTCAGTGTTATGAACATTCAAATTTACTACGTGTGGATGGGAAAATCTCCAACTTTATTAACGCAAATTCCCCCTGTCCTTAGGGGGGCAGTCTGCAACACCACTGCCAGGTGTCCTTAGCGGGGCAGTCTGCAACACAGCTCCCAGGAGCGCCTAGTGGGGCAGGCTGAAAT
>VWZE01003156.1:268436-288759 GCA_013396675.1 Eubucco bourcierii | reverse complement strand
GAAAAAAAAAAAAAAAAAAGACCCCTGATAACTCATTGAGGAAACCAATAAAGATCTGAACTGTTACCTCTCCTCCCAAAAGATACAAACCAAACCACCCATTGATCTGGGAGGAATTCGTTAGAAAGCCAAAACCAAACACAACAAATCATGGAAACATCTGCAAATGACTTCAGCTAAAATACACGAGGGGAGGGTTTTCTGTGTCCCAGATAGCCCAGAATTCAACTTTCACCAAAAGCAAGGATTGCACCAGGGTGAAGACCACCTCCTCTGCTTCAGTGACGTGAAGTATCAGGGGTTTAGGGCTCGTCCATTAAGGTGTCATTTTCAGTGCATGCAGAAAGACTCTGCTCTCCTCTGGCTAATATACTCTCAATAGTGAGTGGCTGCTTTGGGAGAGTATTTTTAGAGCTGCAGAAAAAAAACACTATTGAAGGTAAAATGGCTGTGTACTGAGAAAGATTATATTCCAATAATCACTTCAAAGAGAATTGGGGGGTGGGGGGTGGGTGGGTGGCAGTAAAGCATGTTTCTAATTTCTATACAAAAACAAAGGAAGAAATTTATTTCCATTTTTTAAAAATTTTTTTTTATTTGTTTTTCAAATTGCACAGTGCTCAACTTTTAAAATAATAATCAGTCTTGACAGCCATTTAATAATTGTTAGTGATCTATAGCTTTATTATAAAGTCCTCATCTAATGATGTATTTCCTTTACCCTAAGGGCCAAGTACAAAGCAGGGAAATTATCTCGGTGATACTTTTAATAACTTCCTGTGGGATTGCAAACTCTGGCTGAAGCTGTCTTTGCAAAAGAGTTAATCATGTAATTTCACAGATTAGACAACACAGGGTTACTAATGAGAAACTTCAGTTCAGTGATAAACTCTTTTTTTTTTTTTTTTTTTTTCCAAGAATATTTTGAGAGGCCTGTAACCTTTGGCTGACACCCAGCGAGGCTATTAGTTTAACCATGGGATGCACTACCAAATGCACAAGAGTCAGCAGAACTTTTCCTGCTGAAAATTGCTTGTAACCCTCTGTGAAGAAGCCTTCAAAAAAAAAACAAAACAAAACAACAACAAAAAAAAAAGCCCCAGAAGGGATAGACTGAAGGGACAAAACAGGCAAAGAAAAAAACAAAACAAAAAAGAGGCTGACTTATCAGCTTCCGATAATTGGCACAGCTTCAGCTTCCAGTTTCTTTTCAACAACGTCCGCTTGCTATAGCAACCCCGGATCCCATTTAAATGTCATGCTGCCCTCTGTTCTATAAACATGTATCATCCATCACTAAATATTTAGATCTGAATTGTTGGAGCTGAGTTCTGTGCCAGGGGTAAGGGGATTAATTCCTTTCAAGGCCCTCGCATGATGGATTTTTCACTGAAAGTAAACATCCGAGAAGAGCTCACACTATGGCCATAAAATATATAAATAAAGTTTAAAGTTTAATTAAGTCAACATTATTTAAAGTGGTTGTCATATTTTATGGTGAACTCTTTGTGTTTATTTTGTATGACTCCTCATAAATAGTCTCTCCCCTTCAGACAAAAGGCACAGCTGGGTTAAAGTTAAGGGTCCCATCCATGGTACAGGAAGGAGGATCTCCTGGGCTCGGGAGATCCAAAACATGCCGTATCAGGCCTTCTGCTATCTCATGTCTTCCTAATGAGCTGAGATGTTGTGCAGGCACAGGAAAGGCTTGGTTGAGTTTACCACAGATGTGACACAGGGAAGTCCTTAGGGTGGCTGTCTGGGCTCAGTAGAGGGAGGGCCTCGCCCTGCCCAGTCCAAAGGCAACTGATGCTGAGCAGGCAGGCAGAGGGCTAGAGAATAGGGCTTAGAAAGGACAAATTGAGTCTCCTCTGCCTACACTAGCAAAGGAGTTGCACCAAGCACTGGCAAAGTCCTGACATTGCTCCTATTCCTGTCCCACTCTTCTGCTTCCAGCAAAGGGGTTGCATCAAGCACTGGCAAAGTCCTGACATCGTTCCTATTCCTGTCCCACTCTTCTGCTTCCCAGGAGGTGGTGGAGTCACCAACCTTGGAGGAGTTTAAAAGGCAGCTGGCACTTAGTGCCATGGTTCAGTTGATTAAAAGGTTTAGGCAATAGGTTGGACTTGATGTTCTCAGAGGTCTTTTCCAACTGTTTCATTCTGTGATTCTGTGAAGTATGTCTCAGCCCAGTAAGGTGTGCGTTTGAGAAATAAACGATAGGATGCCAAAGTGTGGCCTAAGGCTTTGGAAAAGCTAAAGGTAATTTTAAAAGTGAAAGAAAATCAGTAGAAAAATTAATCAAAGTGATGGCTGGTCAATGCTCTCCTGTAGGAAGTCTTGTAATGCCTTGATAAGGACTTCTGGATAATTAGCTAAGCACTCAAGCAAGAAAGGGTGGGCCAAGTGCTGGAGTTTTGTGTCTAACCTGGGGGGTGGAATTTTCAACATTCAACTGCATTTTCTCAGCTGCCCTGGGCAGCTCCTGCCTGCAGTCTCTGCCTCCCCTTTCCCATCTGTATATCAGTAATAACAAGCAGTGGGGCTTGTTATTAAGATGAACACAAAACTTCCATGAGATGGTGATATTCTTGGGGAATGTGTGTTCTATGAGACTGAGGTCTCTTTTTTAATCTTTTTTCTTGGGATTTTCTGTGTAGTGAAAGGGGTCTAGAAGGGTTGCTGGAACACCAGAGCTCAAAGACAGCACTAGTAGCAGAGGAATTGGCTGTGATAAGAGTTTGTCACTAATCTCCTACATGACCAAGAAGATGTCATTTGGCATTTGTTTTTCTCATCAATAAAACCGGAGCCACATCGTTTTGTCTTGTTTAATCTTTGCCAGCCTACTGCAGTAGGGCTGGTCATTGTGTGTACAGTGCTCACACCAAAGGATTCCAGTCTCTGAAATAATCACCTAGAGCTGCAGTTGTGCTGCAGACACTGAAGTAGAAGAGTGCATTCCCATTTTGCTTCCAGTTATTCCTCTCTGAACAGTTTTTTCTCCTGCACACCCGTGAGAGGTGCCCATTCCTACAGTAAACGTGTGTGTGTGTGTGTATCTGTGTGTACATTCACAGGCTTTACTGATTCTCAAGTATCCCACTTTTAATCTATGAGCACGGACAAGTTCAAATTCAGAAGCAGAGATTCATGAGGAGAAATGCAAGATGTGCTTTATCCAGGCAGGGCACGTGCAGGAACACAGACCAGACTGAGCTGAACTTACCAGATAGTGCAGTCACTTTCTAGCAAATGAAGCCACAACCAGCCACATGATGAAAGATCCCTCTGCTTTCATTCTGTATCACTACTGATTAGCTGTCCCAAAATCCTCAGCATTAGGTAACATGATCATACTGAAGGTAGAATGAAATTTAATGAGGTCTTAATCTACATGACAGGTTAAAAGCTATGAGAGTTTCTAAGGCTTTATGTGGTATAAATGGAGTGCAAGCTAATATTATTTGATAAGATAGGAAGAGGCCCAGCTGGAGGGAAAGTATTTCCCTGCAGTCTCCCAGCTTTGGTTAGGATTGAAATTGTTAAAACTAAAAAGATTTTTAAAATATAAAGAAAGAAAGAAGAAGGGATTCAGAATTTGGAATTCATAATTTGGAAGGAAGGAAGGAGGGAAAGAAGCAATCAAGGAAGGAATAAGAAGGAAGGAAGGAAGGAAGGAAGGAAGGAAGGAATAGGAAGGAAGGAAGGAAGGAAGGAAGGAATAGGAAGCAAGGAAGGAAGGAAGGAAGGAAGGAAGGAAGAAAAAGAAANAGGAAGGAAGGAAGGAAGGAAGGAAGGAATAGGAAGGAAGGAAGGAAGGAAGGAATAGGAAGCAAGGAAGGAAGGAAGGAATAGGAAGGAAAGAAGGAAGGAAGGAAATTGTCTTCAACATATAAAAAAAGCAACTGTATCACTCCTGACCAAGAGAAGAGTTTTTAAAACACAGGGGAAATTTAAGCTTCATTTACAAGAAGTAAGGATTCGTCAAAAACTGGTTAAGGGGTGACTCCTAAAGAGGTTAATGGTGGGAAAGTCACAAGTGCTGCTTTTAGTGGTACAGAGTGGAATTCAGTCCATGCAAAGAGCTATCACCAAGATTGTTCATCTAGTTAACCATGTCCTCTCAAGCTGCTCACAGGGTCCAAGACTTCCTTTCTGAGCTGCAGAACAGGGCCATGTGAGATATATTTGCACCAGTATGCCTCACATCAAAGAAGTACTGAAATATGCAGTGGTATTCACATCTCAAATTCTGCTGCACTTGTCTTGAAAGGGGACTCACATCTGTGGGGCCACACCCTAGAAAGTCCCTCACCAGCTTTCTTGTAGACCTCCTTCAGATACTGGAAGGCCACAGTACTGTCTCCTTGGAGCTTTCTCTTCTCCAAACTGAACAACCCCAACTCTCTCCTCCTGTCCTCATAGGAGAGATGCTCCAGCCCTCTGATCATCCTCATGGCCCTTCTCTGGCCATGTTCCATCACATCCAGATCTTTCTTGTTATAGGGGTTCCAGAACTGGACACAGTACTTCAAGTGGAGTACTGGCTACAAGTCTGACAGGTTGTGTTTCACTATTATGGCGTCTTCCAAAGGCCAACCAGATAAGTCATCCAGAACATGCACTATTAACATTAACTTCCCCCATCTAAGTTGTCACCTGCTTTGGTATCCTGCTAGTTGCCTTATGGAAAAAAAAAAAAAAAAAAAAAAAGCTTGTTGCTTAGTTTGTATTCATAACTACGTTGAAACCTGAGTGCTTGATGCATCAGTTCCATTTCTGAAATGCTAGAGATGGAAAGCAAATCAAAACTTACCAATATAGGCAGAAATATGCAGTTTCAAAGTAAAACTCAAACCAAATGCTCTGTCACCAGTATTTTTATGGGGGTGAGTGTAATTTGCAAGCAAATAAATATCCCATCTCATGAACACTGCTGATGAGTCAGAAGTTTAGCTGCTAATTTCTCATCAAGCAGTGCCTTGTTCAGTCAAGAACAGCAGTGTCTGTTACAAGGACAGTCATAGAATCATAGAATCATAGAATGGTAAGGTTGGAAGGGACCTCAAGGACCTCAT
Organism: Eubucco bourcierii; assembly: GCA_013396675.1. NCBI lineage: Eukaryota > Metazoa > Chordata > Aves > Piciformes > Ramphastidae > Eubucco > Eubucco bourcierii. The sequence continues at coordinate 283,678 of VWZE01003156.1, read as the reverse complement.
CTAGTTCCAACGCCCTGCCATAGGCAGGGACACCTCCCACTAGTACAGCTCACTCAAGGCCTCATCCAGCCTGACCTTGAACACCTCCAGGGAGGGAGCAGCCACAGTCTCCCTGGGCAATCTGTTCCAGTGCTCGACCACCCTCACTGGAAAGAACTTCTTAACATGCAGTCTAAATCTCCCCTCTGCCAGTTTAAACCCATTGCCCCTTGTCCTGTCATTACAAGACGTTGTAAATAATCCCTCCTCAGCCTTCCTGTAGGCTCCCTTCAGATATTGGAAGGCTACTATAAGGTCTCCTCTAAGCCTTCTCTTCTCCAGGCTGAAGAGCCCCAACTCTTGTAACCTGTCCTCATAGCAGAGCTGCTGCATCCCTCTGATCATCTTTGTGGCACTCCTCTGGACCTACTCCAACAGTTCCATGTCCTTCCTGTGCTGGAGTTCCCTGAAAGGAAGGAGGAGTTCAAGTAAACCACTTTTCCTGACAGGAACAGAAAGCTACCAGATGGGGAAGTGATGATTAGGCAGCCTTTTTGCCCAATTAATGCTGAATTTATAGAACTGTGTGAAATAGCTCCAGTGAGGGAGATGATGACGGCTTATCCCAGTCAAGGAATTCATCGTGGGCTGGGAGAGAAAGGAGTATATTTGGGAAAGCATAAATATGAACACTAGCCCTCAGTTTGTCATAAGTTCTGGTTGGCTGTGCTGTGGACATTTGCTTTCTCTTTTTCCTTGACCAGAAATGTGATTATTGTCAAACATGCTTTATATATTTGTACAGAAGTGTTTAATTTTGACAAAGTAACAGTTTCTGACAAAGAAAAAAGCAAACAACCAAAAGCCCAAAAAAAGCATTTTCACTGGGGATATTATTCTTCAGCAGTAAATGTTCATAGAATTGCCTTTAAACAGCCAAACCATTCCCACAAGTATGAAAATGAGGCAGCAGTGTGCCCAGGTGGCCAAGAAGGCCAATAGCATCCTGGCCTGCATCAGCAATAGTGTGGCCAGCAGGAGCAGGGAGGTCATTCTCCCCCTCTACTCTGCACTGCTTAGGTCACACCTTGAGTACTGTGTCCAGTTCTGGGCCCCTCAATTGAAGAAGGACATTGAGGTGCTTGAGCGTGTCCAGAGAAGGGCAATGAGGCTGGGGAGAGGCCTCGAGCACAAACCCTATGAAGAGAGGCTGAGGGAGCTGGGATTGTTTAGTCTGGAGAAGAGGAGGCTCAGGGGAGACCTTCTTGCTGTCTACAACTACCTGAAGGGTGGCTGTGGCCAGGAGGAGGTTGCTTTCTTCTCTCAGGCAACCAGCACCAGAACAAGAGGACACAGTCTCAAACTGTGCCAGGGGAAGTTTAGGCTGGAGGTGAGGAGGAAGTTCTTCACTGAGAGAGTCATTGGAATGGTCTGCCCAGAGATGTGGTGGAGTCACCGTCCCTGGAGGTGTTCAAGGTGGGTTTGGACGTGGTACTTGGTGCCATGGTCTAGTCTTGAGATCTGTGGTGATGGGTTGGACTTGATGATCTTTGAGGTCTCTTCCAACCTTGGTGATACTGTGATACTGTGAAAATGAAGTTTCAGCTACTTTAATGGAATTTATGTGTGTATATGAAGGGGTAGAATTTGGCTCATAGTCTAAAACATGTTAAGCCCCTCTTAAAGATAAACTCTTTTACCAGTGATGTAAGTCTCTATAGTTTCCCTGTTTTGTCTGTGCAAGATTCTCATCTTATAAAATGGTACAAATATAATGAAACAATTTTGTATTTGGCTTTCATAGCAGTATGCAACTGTCTGACAAGCCAGCTGAGAACATCTTAGTTAACTGATGTTTACCAGAGCAGTTATCCCTCAGTTGTGATCCTCTTATTCCAGTAAAAAAAGTTATTATTATCCTCTGTACTAATTTTATTTTTGGATTTCTCTGCTTTTGTGCCAAGGGAATTCTAGTGATTTCAGTAAAATTACCCTGGCATATAACTTACAACAGCAAAATAATAAATCTGACTCCGTGGAAGAGATTGAACTCAGTGGGAATTTTGCCACTCATTTCAAAGTAGCAACTTTTTCATTGTAGCTCTATAAAATAATGGGGTTTGGGTTTGTTTGCTTGTGGGTTTGGTTTTTTGTTTGGTTTGGGTTTTTTTTTGTTTGGTTTTTGTTTGTTTTTTATTTTCCCAAAGTATTTGCAGAGGGATTTCAAAGGTGGCAAAAAAAAAAAAAAAAAAGAGGGGGGACACACACACCATCAGCAGTGTGAACAGTAGGACCAGGGAAGCAATTGTCTCCCTGTTCTCAGCTCTGGTGAGGCTACAGCTTGAGCACTGGATTGAGTTTTGCGACCCTCACAACAAGAAGGACCTGGAGGTGCTGGAGTGAGTCCAGAGAAGGGCCATAAATCTGTTAAAGGGTCTGGAGAACAGGTCTTAGGAGAAGTGGCTGAGGGAATTAGGGTTTTTCAGCCTGGAGAAAAGGAGGATGAGGGGACACCTTCTCGCTCTCTTCAAACACCTGAAGAGGAGACTGTAGTGTGGCAGGGGTTGGTCACTTCTCCAAGGTAATAAGTTATAGGACAAGAGGAAATGACCTTAAGTTGCACCAAAGGAGGTTTAGGTAGGGTATTAGAAGAAAATTCCTCACTTAAAGGGTTCTCAGACACTGGAACAGGCTCCCTAGGGAGGGGATGAATCCCCATCCCTGAAGTTGTTTAGAAGAGGCAGAGATGTGCTAAGAGACATGGTTTAGCAACAGCCTTGGTAGACTTAGCTGATGGTTGGACTCACAGAGTCACAGAATCAACCAGGTTAGAAAAGACCTTCAAGATCATCGAGTCCAACCTATCACCTAACACCTTCTTACTAAATAAACCATGACTCTAAGTGCCTCATCCAGACTCCAAACTGTATGATCTTAAAGGTCTTTTCCAGCTGAAGCAATTCTATGACTACAAAACTGTAAAATAAAGTTAATACCTCAGTTACAGTGACCTGCATACTAGAAATACTGCTTTGTTTCTCCATATACAGGAACAACAGAGAACTTTTCATCTCAAATGTTCCTTTCATTCTCCCTGTTAAGAAGACTTTGGGCCACAAATACTTCTGGAGAAATAATTCAAAAATGGTATAAACAAGGTAGCTTGAGCATGAGCCTTTCCAAGGCATCCTGAAGTTAAAGTTTGGTGTAGCTGACCTACATATTTCTTCAAGAGGAGTGTGAAAATAAACAGTGAGGTGAAGTGTTTGGGTTTTACTTGTTTTTTTGGCAAACAACCTGGCCCTGATTCACGTCTCACTTAATTGTCTAAGTGCTATAAGCGATAAAGTCAGATCTCATCATCTGGAAATAATAGAAGAATGAAGAAAATGCTGTGGAAATTGTAGTGGGGTCTGAGCCATGAGAACACAAGCTTGTAGTTTATCTATTGAAGTGTTCCTGGTGGGGACTGGCCTTCTCCAAGGTAGCAGCAGGAGATCCTCTAGTATACTTCGAGCCCTTCTTTTTCGACTACCCATGGCCAGACATACATAGAATCATAGAATCATAGAATGGTAAGGTTGGAAGGGACCTCAAGGACCTCATCTAGTTCCAACCCCCTGCCATAGGCAGGGATACCTCCCACTAGTACAGCTCACTCAAGGTCTTGTCCTTGAACAGATCCAGGGAGGGAGCAGCCACAACCTCCCTGGGCAACTTGTTCCAGTGTCTCACCACCCTCACTGGAAAGAACTCCCTCCTAACATCCAGTTTAAATCTCACCTCTGCCAGTTTAAACCTGTTACTACTCATTCTGTCATTGCAAGACCCTCCCTAGCCCTTCCATAGTCCCCCTTCAGATACTGGAAGGCCACTCCTGCCAGGAGTCTTCTTCCAAGGACTCCTCGAAGCCTTCTCTTCTCCAGGCTGAAGAGCCCCAACTCTCTCAGCCTGTCCTCATAGGAGAGCTGCTGCAGCCCTCTGATCATCTTCGTGGCCTCCTCTGGACCCGCTCCAACACTTCCATGTCCTTCCTGTGCTGAGGGCTCCAGAACTGCACACAGTACTCCAGGTGGGGTCTGACAAGAGCAGAGTAAAGGGGTAGAATCACCTCCCTTGCCCTGCTGGCCACACTGCTCCTGCTGCAGCCCAGGACTCGGTTGCTGTCTGGGCTGCATGTGCACATTGCAGGCTCATGTTGAGCTTTTCATCAACCCAGACCTACAGATCCTTTTCCTCAGGGCTGCTCTCAACCATACAGTGATATAGGGGATAAGAGTAGGGAAGACCTCATGGTTAAGAGCTCATTGAACATATCTACCAAAGGGCCCACTGGGGATCCTGCCTTAGAAAAAGAGACCTATAGGGTTCAACAATACAGTGAAATGTGAGGGAGGACAAGGTTACTTTCCACAGATAGACTAAGGAGGAAGAGAGGAAGAAATACTAGGGAGAGGAAAAGTTTGAACAGAGAGAAAATATTGTCACATAGAGAAATGGATATTGACACTCCCAGAATTAATTCAAGCTTCAAAGATGAAGGCGATTTCTGGGTCAGGTTTCCATGAAGACAGTAGACAAAAAACCAGGAAAGTTCAAGGCGGAGCCTGGTAAGATTGTGCACTGACTGTAGAATATGGGACTTGTGGGAACTGGGAGTTCTTTGTGGCACAAGACTCTCCTTTTAGTTTCGAATTCCTCTGCCCTAAATCAGGAGTAATTCTTCCAAGGATCCAGTTTCACACAGCAGGTAATAAAGAAGAATGTGTCATCTCCTCCTCTTCTAAAAAATCGCTTTAGTGGCTTCTCTCTGATATCTGGGTAGCCTCAGAAAACCTGTCTGCCACCAGAGGGGTGAGTAATTCCAAAGGAAACAGGTATGTCCCACCCACATGCATGCTCCACTGCTCACTGTATCTGGGATGCCTCATTTAAAAACTGTTGACAGCTCCAGAAGGGATTTTACAAGAGATTGCCATTCATATTCCACAAGGACCAAAAGATCCACATGGGAATATTTAATATAAACAGAAATAGTTTCCCACATCTTTGTTTAGAGAATAGCCTGAGGATTTCTAAACTTTAGGATCATATTCATTGCAGAGGAATGGTTTCACTTATGGCTGTATAAATCTTTCCTTTACTAAATGAAGGGGTGTCTGTGTGTGTGTGTGTGTGTGTGTGTTGCTGCATGTATCTGAATATTTAAATACAATATTCAGGTGATCAGCCTGCCATGGACAGTATAGGTAAATCTCACCTCATCTAGTTTTAGTTTTCAGGGCAAGACCTGATCTACAAGGGAAGTCCCCACGGACTAGAAAAGGGGTAACACAGCCCCCATTTTCAAAAAGGGAAAGAAGGATGATCCAGGGAGCTATAGGCCAGTAAGTCTCATCTTTGTGCCCAGTAAGATCATGGAGCAGATCCTCCTGGAGGTGCTACTGAGGGAGAAGAATAACAAAAAGGTTATTGAGTACCATCAACATGGTTTCACTGAGAGCAAATCATGCCTGACAACCCTGGTGGCCTTCTGTAACAGGGTCACAGCATCAATAGACAAGGGGAGAGCATCCAACCTCATTTATCCGGACCTGAGCAGAGCCTTTGACACTGTCCTACACGACATCTTGGTCTCCAAACTGGTAAAATATGGATCTGATGGGTGGACAGCTCAGTGGATAAAGTGGTTTGATGGCCTCACCCAAAGAGTGGCTGTCAATGGGTCCATGTCCCAGTGGGGGTCAGTGACAGTGGAGTCCCTCAAGGACCAGTACTGGGACCAGTCTTGTTTAACATCTTGGTCAGTGACATGGACAGTGGCACTGAGTGCACCCTCAAGAAGCCTGCAAAGACACCAAGCTGTGTGGTGTGGCTGACACGCCAGAGGGAAGGGGTACATCCAGGGGGACCCTGACAGGCTCGAGAGGTGGGCACATGCCAACCTCATGAGGTTCAACAAGACCAAGTGTAAGGTTCTTCTCCTGAGTCAGGGCAATCCCAAGCACCAATATAGGGTGGGCAGTGACTGGTTTGAGAGCAACCTTGAAGGAAAGGACTTAAGTGTGCTGGTAGATGAGAAACTCAACATGAGCTGCCAGCATGCAGTTGCAGCTGAGAAAGACAACCAGATCCTGAGCTACCTCAAGATAATTGTGGCCAGTAGGTCAAGAGAGGTGATTCTCTCCCTCTATTCCACTCTGGTGAGAGTCCACCTGGAGTACTGGGTCCAGTTCTGGAGCCCCTATTACAGGAAAGATAGAGGCATGCTGGAACGTGTCCAGAGAAGGGTCATGAGGATGATCAGAGGGATGGAGCTTCTTTCCTGTGAGGGCAGAATGAGAGAGTCTGGGTAGTTCAGTTTGGACAAGAGAAGGCTTTGAGGAGTTACCTTCCAGTATCTGAAGGGGGCCTACAAGAAAGCTGGTGAGGGGTTTTTAGGATGTTGGGTAGTGGTAGGACTGGGAGGAATGGATCCAGGCTAGAGGAGGATATATTTAGATTAGACATTAGGAAGGAGTTCTTCACCATGAGGGTGGTGAGACATAGGAGCACCCAGAGAGGTGGTGGAAGCTCCATCCCTGGAGGTGTTTAAGGCCAGGCTGGATGTGTCTCTGAGCAACCTGATCTAGTGTGAGGTGTCCCTGCCCATGGCAGAGGTATTGGAACTAGATGATCCTTGATGTCCCTTCCAACCCTGACAACTCTGTGATTCTGTGACATTAGCTGTCTACTATTTTTATGTAAGCTGTGCCAGACTTCCAGGAAATACAATGGGTTGGATTTTGAATTAAAAAAGACAAGAAAAGATTTCCCTGAGATGTCAAGATTGAACTTGAGAAGAAATAGACAGCTGAAAAGTAAGAGCCCCATTCCCAATTGGGTGGGTCTCCTAATCACAGTGATCAGGCTGTGGAGCTCAGGACTCTTGAAAACCTAACCTTAATGTTAGGTGTCTAAGGAGGAACTGTTAGCTACTGAGCTGTTTGGATGCTCTGAAGCAGCCAAAAGGCCAAAATATCCAAAAGGATTTTTGAAATGCCTTTTTGGTCTCCTTAGCACTGTTAAACATCTGTTACTTCCTTAGTAAAGCCTACTTCTCTTATCTACTAGTCACAATCTGATCTAGTTCATGCAGCCTCCCTTGGCATTACCAGACGTAGGGGAGAGGAGGAAAAGCTATCTTGTTGTTAAGAGATAATGATACAGTACTGCTGAATTCTGGAATTCATGCATCAGGCTCACAGAGGACTATGAGGCCACTATATCTTTATTTCCTTCCATTCGCCTGCTGATTTCTGAGATTTTGATGCTCTCACGTGCCAGCTCTTCTCCACAGCCCAGAAATGAACAGTTAGTAGATAGTGGAGTGCTGCCCATTAGATATTCATGAATCATTTCCTCACTCACACATGTCTGTATCCTGAGTTTCTATTTTCATGTCTATACAGTCTGGATAGGTTTAAGCAATGCTGGATGCTGTCTCCTGGCACATTGATCGAATGTTTGCATCCTGTTGTGTTCCAGAAAACCAGAAGGGATGGAAGTGTTGGAGCGGGTCCAGAGGAGGGCCACAAAGATGCTCAGAGGGCTGGAACAGTTCTGCTATGAGGACAGGCTGAGAGAGTTGGGGCTCTTCAGCCTGGAGAAGAGAAGGTTTCGAGGGGACCTGATAGTAGCCTTCCAGTATCTGAAGGGGGCCTACAGGAAGGCTGGGGAAGGATTATTTACAAGGTCCTGCAATGACAGGATGAGGGGCAATGGGTTTAAACAGGCAGAGGGGAGATTTAGACTGGATGTTAGGAAAAAGTTCTTTCCAGTGAGGGTGGTGAGGCACTGGTACAGGTTGCCCAGGGAGGTTGTGGCTGCTCCCTCCCTGGATGTGTTCAAGGCCAGATTGGATGAGGCCTTGAGTGAGCTGTACTAGTGGGAGGTGTCCCTGCCTATGGCAGGGGGTTGGAACTGGATGATCCTTGAGGTCCTTTCCAACCTTACCATTGTATGATTCTATGATTCTATGAAAAACAGAGGTCATAAACCACTGAAAAAACCAAACCAAACCAAACCAAACCAAAACAAAACCCCAAACCAACCCAGTACCTGTACTTTCACAGTTATAGTTAATCCTTCTCATAAAATAACTGATACCTGGAGTTAACAGTAGGAACTTTTGCTAAAGTTTCCAGCCCTTGAATTCTGAAGGGTCTATGAACTCGGGGAAAATTTCAAACCAAATTGAGACATCATAACTTTAACAGCTGTATGTGCCCTGTTGGGGTTTTTTAACACATAGTGTTCCCCACATTCATTTATCACAGTTTCAAGAAATGAATAAGGAGACAGATTGTGCTGCAACTGATACTTCCAAAGCGGGAAGTATCATCCAGCTTAAGAGAGAAAGTCAGAAGCAGGAAAAGAGCCAAATGCTCTTCCGTTTTGACCCCGTGAGACCATGACAAAAAAGGGGGATAATGTTCCAAAAGGAAGTTTCAAAACCTGAGGGAGAAGGTTTTTTTAGGTTTGTTAACTGCTATATGAAGTCTCTGTTACATGCTCGACTGCTGTATTTTCTTTCTGGAAATTAATAGAAATGCCCTGCTACTGGGCTCGAGTCTTTGATGCGAGAAGGAAGGGAGCAGCACTGTTATGGCACAAAGATCTTCTTCCATTTGCGAGGAAAACTACAAAAGACAGACCAATGTCTTCCTTCACCAGAGTAGCCATTGAAGAGAACTAAACTGCAGTAGATTAGCTCTAATTAATCATAGCATCATAGAATGGTAAGGTTGGAAGGGACCTCAAGGATCTTCTAGTTCCAACCCCCTGACATAGGCAGGGACACCTCCCACTAGTACAGGTCACTCAAGACCTCATCCAATCTGGTCTCGAACACCTCCAGGGAGGGAGCAGCCACAACCTCCCTGGGCAACCTGTGCCAGTGTCTCACCATCCTCACTGTAAAGAACTTCCTCCTAACATCCAGTCTAAATCTCCCCTCTGCCAGTTTAAACCCATGTTCAATGGCAGTTCATTCTGTACATACAAGACCACCTTTTGTTAAAAAGATGAAGCGAACCAGAAATTCCTTCTTGAGTTTTCACAGAATAACAGAATTGTCAGAGTTGGAAGGGATCTCAAGGATCATCCAGTTCCAACACTCCTGCTGTGGGCAGGGACACCTCACACTAGATCAGGTTGCTCAGAGCCACATCCAGCCTGGTTTGAAAACTTCCAGGGATGAGGCTTTCACCACCTCCCTGGGTAACCTATTCCAGTGTCTCATCAAACTCATGGTGAAGAACTTCTTCCCAACATCCAATTTGAATCTGCCTATTTCTAGTTTTGCCCCATTCCCTCTAGCCCTATCACTACCCAACATCCTAAAAAGTCCCTCACCAGCTTTCTTGTAGGCCCCCTTCAAATACTGGAAGGCCGCACAGTAGGTCTCCTTCGAGCCTTCTCTTGTCCAAACTGAACACCCCAACTCTTTCATCCTCATAGGAGAAGTGCTCCATCCCTGTGATCATCCTCATGGCCCTTCTCTGGCCATGTTCTAACCTATGCATGTTTCTTATAACAGGGGTTTCAGAACTGGACACAGTACTGCAGTTGGACTCTCACCAGAGTGATGTAGAGGAGGAGAATCACCTCCCTCATCCTGCTGGCCATGTTTCTCTTGGTGCAGCCCAGTATATGGTTGGCTTTCTGGGCTGCAAATACATACAAAAGATATGTGATTTATTAATTTCCTGGAATTCATGAAAGACAGAATGATATGGTTCTGTGGTATTTTGTAAGAATACACCCCCAGTGCAGGAAGGACATGGAAGTGTTGGAGTGGGTCCAGAGGACACCACGAAGATGCTCAGAGGGCTGCAGCAGCTCTGCTATGAGGACAGGCTGAGAGAGTTGGGGCTCTGCAGCTTGGAGAAGAGAAGGCTTCCAGGAGACCTTAGAGTAGCCTTCAGGAGGGTGCCTACAGGAAGGCTGGGGAGGGACTATTTACAAGGTCTTGCAATGCCAGGACAAGGGGCAATGGGTTTGAACTGGCAGAGGGAACACTGAAACTGGATGTTAGGAGGAAGTTGTTTACAGTGAGGGTGGTGAGGCACTGGCACAGGTTTCCCAGGGAGGTTGTGGCTGGTCCCTCCCTGGAGGTGTTCATGGCCATGTTGGATGAGGCTTTGAGTAACCTGTACTAGTGGGAGGTATCCCTGCCTATGGCAGGGGTTTGGAACTAGATGATTCTTGAGGTCCCTTCCAACCTTACCATTCCATGATTCTATGAATTAAAAACCCAAACATCACACATGTAACCTACGTCTATCCAGTGAGGTATAGAGATTCATTACATAATGTCAGAACTGGGGGGAAAGAGTTAACTTTCAGTCTGTTAATATTTAGTTTTTCAGCAATCAAGTGTATTCCTAGAGACAAAGGCAAAAAGCCAAAATATAAGAAAGTGCTCACCAAAGAGGTTACTTTATAAATCTTGGTCACAATCAGAAATAACTTGTGTCAAATTTCCTTTGTGAAGTGAGTCACAGCAAATATATTCCTGTGTTGTATTAGTTTCATCACCAGAAATTGTGGCTTAACTGTAGCTTGCCATGAACTCTTTCTCTTGATCATGTGTTTGATGAAAGTTTTCCTAACTGGACTTTAAGTAATTGGTTTTATGCTTCCCTTCTGAAAGCCTCTCTCCTTATGCTCCTCTCTGGACTCTTTTACTCCAAGCACACCAGTGTTTATGCTATACCCTAAAGGACAGTGCCCCTAAAAAACATATTCACAAAAGTTAGTGCAATCCTCAAGTGCAACGAGTTCAAAAGAAAAAGAGTCTGGAAATGAGCTTTGAGATGAATGCTTTAGAGTCATTATCTTAGGTACACTGGTAGTCTCTAATGAGACATTTGTATTTTAATTGTGTCATGGGGAGACTATAAATTTTCCCCAGAGCCCACATCCAAGTTGTTTTTATAATGAAGATAAAGTAGCACACATACCAAAAATCGTTTGAATACACTATAACTTCATCCAAAAAGATAAAGAGGGCCTATATCCTATTTGTGTCACTACACTCAGTTGCATAACAGAGCTCAAAACAAGTAGGATTGAGGGCAAGAGTCAGTCTGCAATAATTTAATGTGGTACGATTCTTTACATTTCTCTTTTAGTCGCATGATAATGGTTTTCAGCTTGGTTCATATCAGTACTAGCAAAGAAGAAGAAAAATAACAGGATTGCAAATGATTATGTCTTTATATGGGCTTATGCTGTGTTTGATGCTTCCTCCAGGGAAGAAAATGTTCTTATGCTGCATAACTAAGCCACTCCTGTGTCAGATTTCTACAGCTTTGGACAGAGAATTCTGAAGATGTTTTTAATTCCTCCATCAATACCAAAATGCTAATTAAATTAGGACAAGCATGTTAGGAGGAAGTTCTTCACAGCAAGAGTGATTGGCATTGGAATGGGCTGCCCAGGGAGGTGGTGGAGTCACCATTCCTGGAGGTGTTTAAAAGGAGATTGGATGAGGCACTTAGTGCCATGGTTTAATTAATTAGAAGGTGTGGAGTGATAGGTTGGACTCGATGATCTCAAAGGCCTTTTCCAACCTGGCTAATTCTATGATTCTGTGATGCCTCCTTCAGGGAAGATACTGCATGACTAAGGCACTTTTGTGTCAGATTTCAACAGCTTTGGATAGAGAATTTTGAAGGGGTTTTTTTTGTTTTTTTTTTATTCCTCTGTCAATACCAAAATGCTAACTAAAATAGGACAAGTATGCCTTTCAGACATAGAAATAGGTGGTGCATTAGATTCACTTGGCCAAACCTCTGGGTCCCTCAGCTAGAGTAGTGTATTTAATTCTGCTGCAGATTTAAGCAGCTTTTTTTGTACTGTGGTTTTGTTTATTGATTTGTGCTGGAGACAATCTCCAAAGTTCCAGCTGGTTGGGACAATGTTTTCAAGCATTGACAAGTATTTAAAATGAAAGTGGCTTTAAAAATCAGACGTCAATGGATATCTAAGCATTCCTATTTTAGGGAAATGTAGGACATATAACCTGGAAGTAGGTGATAGAGGAATATTGCAAAAATGCCATGCTCTAGAAGAACTTTTGACTGTTTTCCTCTGACTTGTTTCTCTTACTCAAACTGGATACTTGAGAACTGTGATCTAAATATAGGACAGCAAGTGATCATTCTTGTATTTTAATTGTATCCTCAACTTAAACTCTATATGCATTTTTAGGCAAAGGTATCTCAGACTGATATCTGCAAAAGCCCTTTTAGCACGTCTGTAAAGTCAGTTCAAGAATCTGAAGGTGCCACCATTGTAGGTGAAGTTCAGAGTGCAAGGTCTCAGTTGAGGGATTTGAGACTCCTCTTCAGAAGCAACTCTGTCTTTTTCCCACTTTAGAACTATATTTCAATTCCTTTCAACCCCCAAGAAATGAATCTTTTTATATACTTTCTCCCATCTCAAGGCAAATATTGTCATTGATAAACAGCAATTTATTTAACAAGAGACTCAGCAAAATAATCTCCATCTGAAAGCTTTTTTTTTTTCAATTGATAACAAGGTTTAGCAAGATCCCTTCCAAGCTCTGCAGACAGTATGATAGTAATAATCATATAACTGTTTCCTTTTCTGTTCTATAAATTGCATATACATCGTGGTAAAGCAGCACTGAAACCTAAACCAAGAGGTAATTAAAATCGTAATGCACAGGAATAAATGAAAACTGATCAGGGAAGACTGCAGCCATTGGATCATTTTGGTGTGATTCTTCATTGCCGTTATAATACCTTGTGGAGACCTTTATAGGGAATATGAAACTGAAGAATGCAATCATGACCCATGCTTTTCATATTAAACTTTAGTAAAAATAGAAGAATATACATTAGAAGAATATACATTCTGGGGAGTGCAGTGTATTAGTCTTCACATTGCAGTGCTTAAATGAAATTTTATGGCCTTAATTTTACAGGAAGTTAGGCTAGACAATGGAATTACTTTTTCAGCCCTGAAAAATCTAGGAACCATGGCGTAAATGACTGCTTTGGGTTCAAGTCAATGGAGAGTGAAGCTCTACTGCAGCTGGAAAGGATAGGAATGCACAGGAAATACACTGCAGTATACAGCAGAAAAGGAATGGATTGTTTCAAATAAAAAGTTGTGTGACTTGTTGCTAACTCCAAAGAAAGAGGTTACAGCTTGCAGATGAGGCACGAGCTGTAAACTATTCATGATGACTTTCATTGCTCAGAAGGTATAATTAAAAGTATGAAGCAAACTGCCAAAATCTACAATTGAAATGAATTGTGTACAGCAGGCCAAAAGGGAGCTGGACTCATTTCTGGAAGAAGAGACAGTGCACAGCTGTTAGCTTGAGTTTTTAAGGGTGAAGATGATCAGTTACTATATGAACTGATTGGTATTTCCTGGGCATGTTCAGCTAGGATTTAAAGTCTTCTCCTGGACTTTCATGTATCATTGTTTCTTTCCAGCAGTTGCATTTATCTAAGAGCAAATATCTTCCACTGGGTGGAAAAGGAGACTGTAGGTTAAAGTAGTTGCATTTAACAGAGAAAATACCTTGGTGCAGAGAAATTGTCTTGGTTTTCATAGAATGGTTTGGGTTGGAAGAGCATCTCAAAGATTATCTGATTCCAACTCTCCTGCCGTGGACAGGGACATCTTCCACAATATCAGGTTGCTCAAAGCCACATCTAACCTGGATTTGAGCACTTCTGGGATGAGGGTATCCCCAACTAAGGCTTCGAGGGGACCTGATAGTAGCCTTCCAGTATCTGAAGGGGGCCTACAGGAAGGCTGGGGAAGGATTATTTACAAGGTCCTGCAATGACAGGACAAGGGGCAATGGGCTTAAACTGGCAGAGGGGAGATTTAGACTAGATGTTAGGAGGAAGTTCTTTCCAGTGAGGGTGGTGAGACACTGGAACAGGTTGCCCAGGGAAGTTGTGGCTGCTCCCTCCCTGGATGTGTTCAAGGCCAGATTGGATGAGGCCTTGAGTGAGCTGTACTAGTGGGAGGTGTCCCTGCCTATGGCAGGGGGTTGGAACTAGATGATCCTTGAGGTCCCTTCCAACCTTACCGTTCTATGATTCATTCTATGATTCATCTTCTCTAGGCAAGCTGTTCCAGAGCTTCACCCTTCTTACAATGAAGTATTTCTTCCTGATACCTAATCTAAATTTACCCTCTCTCAATTTAAAACCATTACCCCTCAGCCCTCGCTACACTCCTTGGTACTAAGGCCCTTCTCATCTTTCCTGTAGGCTTTCTTTAAGTACTGATAGTCATTATAAAATTTATCTGGAGCCTTCTCTTCTCCAGGCTGAGCAACCCCAACACACTCAGCCTGTCCTCAGAAGGGAGATGCTGCAGTCTGCTGAGCATCTTGGGCACCCTCCTGTGGACCCGCTTAAGCAGTCCATGTCTTCCTTGGGATGGGGTCCTCAGAGCTGATCACAGTGCTCCAGCTGAGATCTCATGAGATTGGAGTAAAGAGGAAGCCTCCCTTGACTTGCTGCTCCTGTTTCTTTTGATGTAACCCAGTATGCAACTGGCTTTCTTGCTGCCTCGTAATCATATTTTCATCCACCAAAATGTCTCTTCAGGGTTTCTTTCAATCTGCTTGTTGCAAGTTAAGCCCTCCTGGTGGGGGAGTAGTCTGAAATCCCAACCCCAGGTCCCCTTGGCCCCTCCTGGTAGGCATGGTCTGGAACCTGACCCCAGGTGCTCCTGGCCTGTTCTAGTGTGAGGTGCCTCTAGGTAAAAGGTTAGCCCACTCCTGCTTCCTGTCTGCAACTCTATCAAGAGACAAACAAACCTCCTGTTCTGCCTCTCCTGAGGAGCAACAGCCTCACTATTACGGCTGCTCCAGCTTAGCCACCTGGCCAGCTCACCGCAGGGCTGACCACCTACCTCCTGCATCCACCTCCAGCCAGCAATCCATTGTCATCAGCCTGGTTCTTTATATATCTGTGTATCTGCTTTTCCTTCCCTTATACTTCTGTAAACTCCCTTACCTTAAATACCCCTTACTTATTGTTAAAGTTGGGGGGTTTTTTGTTTTTTTTAGCTTCCACAATCAGTGCTGGACTGTTTTTCTCTGGGTTTTTTACCCCTTTTCACTCTTTCTCCATAACTCTTTTTTTTTTTTTTTTTTTTTTTTTTTTTTTTTTTTTTTTTTTTTTTTTTTTTTTTTTTGGAGTGTGTGTTTGTTTTTT
>VWZE01003156.1:229958-268425 GCA_013396675.1 Eubucco bourcierii | reverse complement strand
TCCAAAGTGGGGACAAGGGAGGCATCCTCTATTTAATTTTATACTGGGAGCTTTGGGTCTCCAGGAAGCTCTAAACCCTACTCATCACCCAACCTGTATTCACACTTGGGTTTGCCTCAACCCATGTGCAGAACCTTGCGTTTTGGCCTTGTTGAGCTTGATGAGATTTGCACAGCCCCCCCCTCCCCCCCAGTCTGGATGGCATGCCTGCCTTCCAGTGTGTCCACTGCACCACATATTTTTGCCATGATATAATTCAGCTCAAACAAAAAAAGATTCTGTGGTCAGCTCCATCACAGGGAGTCTTCTCTCCCCTTTAATCGTCTTGATATTGCATAGATCCAGGAAGGTTTATCTATCCAACTGCATAGACTCATGTTATAGATATTCAAATTTAATATGTGGAAATAGGGAAATATCAAGCATTATTAACACAAACTTCAGCACCAAACAAACCATTTAAAAAGCCAAACAAACAAAAAACCAAAAAACCCCAAACCCAGAACAATAAACTATTTACAACTTATTAAAGGTTTGAACACTCGGTCAGGAATTATCTACACAAAATGTACAAGAGGGATTTTCTGAAAGCAGTTGAGGGGAGGGAGAAAGAAATATAAATATCTATACACATCCTATGCAGGATTCAGGTTGGAGAGTGAGGAGTAGCAACTGCTGCTGCCAGCTGCAAGATGGAATCCTTTTGTCTTCGAACAGGGCTGTGGGCAGCCAAACTCAAGACTCCAATAAATTGATATCCAAATTCACTCACAAGTAATATCTGATCAGTCCCAGGCGCTCTGTCGAGATAATGAGCAAGGAAATTAGAATCCCAAATTGTGTTCTCAGTGCAACCACGATGAAGAGAGGGTAGCAGGAGCCAAGTATGCTGCCAAAACTGAAAGCAGAAGGTGGGAGCCACATGTCCTCGGGCAGATAGTCAGCAACACAGAACCAGCGTGCTGGCAGAGAGGTAGAGCCCAAAAGCAAATCATAGAATCATAGAATGGTAAGGTTGGAAGGGACCTCAAGGATCATCTAGTTCCAACCCCCTGCCATAGGCAGGGACACCTCCCACTAGTACAGCTCACTCAAGGCCTCGTCCAACATGGCCTTGAACACCTCCAGGGAGGGAGCAGCCACAACCTCCCTGGGCAACCTGTTCCAGTGTCTCACCACCCTCACTTTAAAGAACTTCCTCCTAACATCCAGTCTAAATCTCCCCTCTGCCAGTTTAAACCCATTGCCCCTTGTCTTGTCATTACAAGACCTTGTCAATAGTCCCTCCCCAGCCTTCTTGTAGGTCCCCTTCAGATACTGGAAGGCTACTATAAGGGCTCCTTGAAGCCTTCTCTTCTCCAGGCTGTAGAGCCCCAACCCTTGTATCCTGTCCTCATAGCAGAGCTTCTCCAGCCCTCTGAAAATCTTTATTGCCTTCTCTGGACCCCCTCCAACAGTTCCATGTCCTTCCTGTGCTGGGGGATCCATTACTGCACACAGGACTCCAGGTGGGTTCTGATGAGAGCAGAGAAAAGGGGTAGAATCCCCTCCCTTGCCCTGCTGGCCACACTGCTCTTGCTACAGCCCAGGACTCAGTTGCTGTCTGGGCTGCACTCACGCTGCAGGCTCGTGTTGAGCTTTTCATCAACCCAGACCCCCAGGTCCTTTTCCTCAGGGCTGCTCTCCAGCCATTCACCACCCAGCCTGGATTTGTGTTTGGGATCGTGCCTACCCAGGTGCAGGACCTTCCACTTGGCCCTGTTGAATTTCATGAGACATTTCACCATCTGTAAGAGAAAGGACTACCATTTCTGCAACTATCAAGATATCACTAGAACAACTGGCATGACTTCGAGGAGTGGGTTTCCACACTGCTGGCACAGAACACATTGTCTAAAGGAGTCATGTTATGGTGTGAAGAGATTATAAACATCCAGATTTGTGGGAGTAGTTCTTGAAGACCTTTGTATTAATCTGAAAGGTTGAAGACTAGGGAGCCCTTCCCTGAGCTCCTATTTATTTGGGGCTGTAAATGACTGCTGCACCCTTTCAGCAGGCTCTCCTCATGAAACTACCATGAGCAGGAGTCACGCAGGAGTCTGCAAAGCTGGATTCCACTCTCTGTATCATGAAGCAGCAATCCACATTCACAGTACCAACCCAGGGAGGCTGAGTGTGAAAGATGAATTTTTTTTTTTGGGTTCTGGACAAGTTATTTGAGACATTGATTGCAGTCAAATGTGAAATCTGATTCCAAACTCCAAGGCTTTTTCTGCTCTCAGGAACACTGTGGATCCAGTGCAAAGAGGCAATAGCTACTTCTGGTTTAGTGTCAAGTTTATAGAATCCTGGGAAAAGAAAAGCAGCATGCAGAGGCAGATCCTGTGGCTAATCCTGGTATCATGAAGTCACATTATTTGGTACCTCTTTACTCAGAGGAGTTTGTAAAATTTAGGTCATATTAGTATCCTACCTATATATGGAAAAGGACCATGGGTGAAGTTGAGCTCCTGGGCATTTTTTTAATGTTTTTTTTTTTTTTCCCCAGCATAGTCTTGAGTCACCCTCATCAGATGTAGGACCAACAGAAATAGAAACAGAAAGTCTCACTGAAATAGACTCAGGGAAGTTATCACAGCCTCAATCATCTTTCCACTCCCAGATTTTCCTAGGCACTGTGTAAATACAGCAGGAGAGTGTCCATACCTCAAAGGAGTTTAAATCTAAATATCATCAGAGATTTAATAGCAGTTTGAATGTTATAAATTTTTCAGCTTTGCATACCACACTGCTAGGGGTGCAGCTTTGTTTGGAGTAACTTGAAATTGCACAGGTGAAGAAGCCTGTGGGATTGGGAGGTGTCTGCAGCCACTGAATGCTCTGAGGAACAGATTTTTAAGAGGATTCCTGATGTGTGTAGTGTGCTTCTGTCCCTCTTTTTAACACCTGCATGCCAGTTCTTCTTTTATAGTGTTACTGCCTGGAAGGACTCACCTCAAAGAGGCAAAGAACACAAATTACAAACTGGTGAATGACTGAATTGGGACTTACTGCTGAGTACACCTACACTGGCTTTTACTGAGCATAGTTGGATGAATCAGCTTTCCTATCCTTGCCCTATTTCCAGAAAGGTGACACTGAGCATTTCCCTGACTTTCATTTGTCATTCTTCAAGTCTTTTGCAGACCCCTCACAAAACAGGTGAAATTTGTCTGGCACAGTTTGCACTGACTTGGACAGAACTGTTTCACATTGCTGGGATTTTAAGGTGGGTTTTTTGTTGGGTTTTTTTTTTTTCTTTGTTTGCATATTATTGTGTCAAATATTTCCTGTTAGTAGTGTATTTATGGAACATCTTAGTAGAAAATAATGCCTCGGTGTGAATCTTTCAATAAGCTTTGGTGCTTTCTTCTTTTGGGGGAGCTGTTCTATGGAAATTGTACATGCCTCTCTTCTGCAGTGAATTTACTGAATCAAAGACCAAAAAAACACCCAGAAAACCTGTTAAAAAAGATACTGAAGTACTGCAAACAGACTGAATGTTTCACTGGTCTTGCTCCCATTTCAGTTCCAAGCACTTTGGCAAACCTTGTATCTTAAACACCTGGCCCACTGCCTTGGTTGATGAGAGATGTTTTGTGTGTCAGGCCTCCAGGTTTCAAAATATGTTTGTGTCAGCACCAGCTGGTTTTGGTGGTTCATTGATCATACATAGGAATCTGGGATTGTTTAGCCTGGAGAAGAGGAGGCTCAGGGGGGACCTTATTGCTGTCTACAACTACCTGAAGGGTGGTTGTAGCCAGGGGGAGGTTACTTTCTTCTCTCAGGCAACCAGTGACGGGAAGACACAGTCTCAAGCTGTGCCAGGGGAAGTTTAGGCTGGAGGTGAGGAGAAAGTTCTTCACTGAGAGAATCATTGACTGCTGGAATGGCCTGCCCAGGGAGGTGGTGGAGTCACCGTCCCTGGAGGTGTTCAAGGCAGGTTTGCATGTGGCACTTGGTGCCATGGTCTAGTCTTGAGGTCTGTGGTAATGGGTTGGACTTGATGATCTTTGAGGTCTCTTCCAACCTTGGTGATACTGTGATACTGTGATACTGTGAAAAGATCCCCAGTCCTCTCATCCCTCAGAAAAAATTGCGGTGAGATATTTCTCTAGATGTGATTAAGGCTCCTAAATGATGGGAGGGAACATCGGTACTGTTTTATGGAGCTGATGTTACATGATAGTAGAACTTCACTTAGAATCACAGAAGGATCATAGAATCATAGAACCAGTCAGAGTTGGAAGGGACCACAAGGAAGATGTAAAAGAATATGCTCATCTACAGAACCACAGAAACATTCCATTTGGAAAAGACCTTCAGGATCATCAAGTCCAACTTGTTATCCCTACTTTAAAAGCTTCATCCTAAACCATATCTACAAGCACCACATGCAAGTGAGTTTTAAACACATCCAAGGGTGGTTACTCCACCACCTCCCTGCGCATCCCATTCCAGTGCCTGACTACTTTTACTGGGAAAAAATGTTTCCTAATATCCAGTCTAAACCTACCCATTTGCAGATTGAAGCCATTTGCTTCTGAAACACTGATGCCATTCCCCTTTCAATGTACAGAGGTATTTTTATTTGTCTATTTTAACTCCTGTATTCCTACTTGTGGTTTCCTGGTTCTAGAAACCAGGTACAGAAGAACATACTTCTCCCAAAAGATATCTGCTCTGCAGGTAGAGTGCACATGTGCACTAAATGTGAGGCTTTCAATGTACAACAGACTTTGCACTTAAGTGTAAATGAGCTGCATAGCTCAAATGCAATTAAACTGATATCTCTGGGAGCTTTTGGAGCCACAGGGAAAGCTAATGCAGATAATCTGCTCTTGCAATGCTGAGGAGGCCCAGGGCTCCGAAGCATGAAGCAGTTGCACAGGAGGGAGTGCTTCCCCCAGCCTGCCAGATACCCAGGAATCCTCAACAAGTCTAAAGTTTCCTACTGTTCTTCCTAGACAGCATTTCTTAGTGGTAAAAAAGTTTTCATGGTGACCTTGGCCTCTCCAGTGCTCAGTCTCCTTGTTGGGCTGAAGGTTTTGGGGAATGTTGGGTCTGTGCCTTGGTCCCTCACATCCCATGTAAGTGGGATTGTCGGGTGTCTGATCCTACAGGACAAAGTTTGTTGAAATTTGTGGTAGCTTTCCAGTTGTTGCTCTGGGGTGGGGATTAGGCTGGTTGCCTTTGACATAGAATCATAGAATGGTAAGGTTGGAAGGGACCTCAAGGATCATCTAGTTCCAATCCCCTACCATAGGCAGGAACACCTCGCACTAGTACAGCTCACTCAAGGTCTCATCCAACCTGGCCTTGAACACCTCCAGGGAGGGAGTAGCCACAACCTCCCTGGGCAACCTGTGCCAGTGTCTCACCACCCTCACTGCAAAGAACTTCCTCCTAACATCCAGTTTAAATCTCCCCTCTGCCAGTTTAAACCCATTGCCCCTTGTCCTGTTGTTGCAAGACCTTGTAAATAATCCCTCCCAAACCTTCCTGTAGGCCTCCTTCAGACATGGTAGTTTGTACTTTTGTCAAGAGCACAGGAAGGCTGCTGGAGAAAGAGAGTGAAGCTAATGAATGTTGTTCTATGTTTCCTCCACATGATTGCTGGCAGATGTGACCTGTGACAAATCCTTGAAATATGGCTGTGCAGGCAGAGATGGGATGGATCCAAGGGTAAAAAGCCTGTGTTGTGCTGTGACAGATTGCGTGAGTTCAGATGTATCTCTCGCTCATCTGATGTTTGCCATTGCTCACTCAGAGGAAAGTGGAACTGTTGAAAAAGAAGGTTGGGCAGGGCTCATTTACTCCTGAAAGAAACCTACGGCATGGGGAAACACATGCTAGTCCAAACACTGAGGCTTTCCTGACAGTATGGATCGTTTGAGACTGAGGAGCGGAGCTGAAATGACAGAGACAGTTTGTGCCAGAAGTGCATTTTTTGTGGCTGCTGAAATCCTGACATTCCTGGCTAGCCCAGTGTAAATATGGCCACCCAAGCGCTGTGGCACCACTTGAGTTCATCTGCCGAGTGGCCATTCTTAGGCAGCCCAGTGGTTCCCCCTGAGCTGACATCAAAGCATGGCAGTGCCCTCTGTGGCTGCTGTGTGGGGGCTGGCGTTAGGAATCAACCCAAACGTACCCCGACCCTGAGGAAGCAGAAGGGCTGCACATCCCTGCTGGCGAAGGCGAGCAGGCGTGAGCACCCTGCACCAGGGCTGGCCTCGCTCCTCCTCCCTGCCTGCATGGGCGCAGCGAGGCCCAACCTGGGAACTGATTTCCCTGTCCTCCTTCTCGAAACACAAACAATTTCTCAGCGCTGTAACCAGAGGAAGAAGCAGCACATTTACATTAAACTTGCGCTTGGCCAGGTCTGTTTATGCTTTATTTCTGAAAACTGCACTGGGCACGTTAGTAGCATGGACAAAGTTCAGCTTGTAGGATGCAAAGAGGGCTGTGGGGGGAGATGATCTGGAGGGCAATACTGACCTCCTGCAGTTTGTTGCGATCTGGTTCCACCCCATTTACTCTACTTGGTGCATTTTATAAGCCCCAAAGAGAAGCTTTTACTTTGGTGGGACTACTCAGAGGAGGAACCAAAATATCTCATAACAAAGAAAATGTCATAAATTTTCATTCTGATTCAAGGCAGGAGTTTTCAGGAAAGGAAAGAGGAAGCATCTTCTCTAGGAAGCTATGGGAAAGTAAAATGCCAACACTCTTCTTTGAAACAAAAACAAAAAATGGGAAATGCGGTGGAGGCTGTGTACAGGGGGTTCAGAATCACAGAACCTTAGAGGTTGGAAGAGACCTCCAGAGATCTTTGAGTCCAAGACCCCTGGCAAGGTAGGACCACCCAAGATAGTTTGCACAGGAATGCATCCAGGAGGGTCTTCAAAGTCTCCAGAGAAGGAGACTCCACGACCTCTCTGAGCAACCTGTTCCAGTAATCCATCACCCACACTGTAAAGAAATTTCTCCTTATGTTGAGTTGAAACCTTCTACATCACAGTTTGTATCCTTTGTTCCCTCTCTTATTATTGTGCACCACTGAAAAGCGATTGGCCCCATCCACTTGACACCCACCCCTCAGATATTTATAGACATCAATGAGATCCCCTCTCAGTCTTCTCTTCTCCAGACTGAACAGGCCCAGAGCTCTCAGTCTCTTCCCTAAAGAAGATGCTCAACTCCCCTAATCCTTCTTGTGGCTCTCCTTTGGACTCTCTGCAGCAGATCCTTGTCTTACTTGAACTAGGGAGCCCAAAACTGGAGAGAATGTTCCAGATGTGGTCTCACCAGGGCAGAGTAGAAGGGGAGAAGAACCTCCTTAGACCTGCTGGACACACTTTTCTTGATGCACCCTAGGATGCCATTGGCTCCCTTGTGCCCCAGCCCTCCTTTAGTGTCTGTCCAAGCTTCTCACACATCTCAGGAGCTTTTAATCTCTCCAGCCACAACACAGGAGTCAAACCCATGCTGCTTTATGATTAGTGGATTGCACCACTGCAATGTCAAACCCCAGAGTTTTATAACATCTAAAGCAGTGTAGAAATGCAGGAGTGAAGGAAGCAGGGAATTTCACTGTCTTAGCCTACTGAGCAGGCAAAATTTCCAAACTATCAAAAGAATTTAGAGATGCAACTCCCATTTATTTAGGGCCAAGTTGATGAAGATGAAAGGAGCAGTGTGTCCTTGAGACTAAACCACTACAGAGATCAAAAAAAAGAGAATTTAACCCTAGTTTAGGTGTTAGCACTGCAGTGTGCTGCTCACAGGCACCCATCTTTGCACACAGAGCTCACTCTTGTCAGCTGCCTGAGCACAAATGAAGTCTGTTACTCAGCCAGTGTTTACCTGGGGCAGGGGGCAGGTAATGCCCCATGTTATAGCCTTTAAAGAGGGAATGCTCATGGGAAGCTGAGGTGGTACTTCATGGGTGTTCATTCCAACAGCTCTCCTGTTTGAAGCAGGGCCAGCCTTTGTGACCTCTAACTACCTCACTCAGTCCAATTCCACAGCACTTTCTGTTTGTTTAATGCTGTCCATCAGCCTTGAGATAACAGGGATGTTGCAGGAGAGAAGAGGGCTAGCTTGGGGCTGGCCTCACAGCTCTCTAGCTCCAAACGAACTGCAGCCCAGGGGTACTTCAGATCCCCAAGCGAGTGGGTCAGGACTCAACTGCAAGTTGATTTTGGGGATTTGAGATACCTGCTCATCACCCAACCACTAGCAAAGCCTGTCCTTAATTAGATTGTGTTTGGGCTGTGCTGGCCACTGAAATCCCAATCAGTGTAAAAAAATGCTCTTCTGCTCAAAAGAAATGAAAACAAAGATGTCAGAAGTATCTCATGTATGCATATATGCATGCACACGTGTAAAGATATGTACAAGCTTCCCCTTTGAGGGTTGTGTTGGAGATGGAAAGGTTTATAGGCCTTGGAATGGAGCAGTGCCATTGGGCAAGAGGAAAATAGGAAAGTGCAGCAGCTGCAAATCTTCATACAACATCTCACTTAAAATGTCATGTGTGCTACTTGGTTTAAATTGTCACCCCTCCAGCAACCACAAACAATGCAGAAACAGCAGATGTGTTTTCTATTTAGAATTAAACAGTTTATCTCAACCACTGTCATTGTTACAGAAGGAAAATAAATAAATATCCATCTTAATGTAAACTTCAAAAGGTACTTTCTGGCGTGAATGGCTATTCTGAATCCAGATTTCACTGAGAAAAGTAAGATTTGACCANCAATAGGAATGCTGGCAGCTGAGCATGTAGTAAAACTTAGACTGGTCAAAAAGATGTTTTGGCCAGATATAACATCCAATAACTCACGTCATTTAGACTTACTAGTCCAGAAAATTTAAGTAAACATCATAAATGTCTTTTGTTATTAAACTTTCTATTCAAACATTCTGTTTAACTCTTTCTTAATAGAGAGTAAAGATGACATTCTGGGCATGTATTTACCTACACGGCAATCCGAGTCACCTCATGCAGATGTAAAGATTTGCCACAGTCTCAGCCTAGGTAAACACTCAGCAAGAATAACAGTGACTGATGTGAGTGTGTTCTCTGGAGAAGTTAAGCTGATGATGAATTTAATCTTCAGAGGTCAAGGACAATTTATGGTACAACTCTTAAGTTTTATGAATCTCTTGTTTTGTACTTTGTAGGGGTAAGCATCATCCTAAGCAAGAGTGGCCATAAGAATATTATTGGATTTTTATTTTTTAAGAGGAGATGGTATTTCTAAAGGGTGTTGGTGAATGATGTCATTGGAATAGAGTGTAGGAAAATGCAGTATTTTTAAAATCAAAACTAAATATGCAGCTTCATTTAGTCATATTGATGCCCTTTTACATCAATGCTTACATTTCAGTTACAATAATAACTCAGAAAACTGTCTAGTTGAGAAGATATTTTGACTAAATGAAATTTGATTTGTTTCCACAGCCCAAGGAAGCTTCCAAAGCTGAATATAACTGTGTTCTTCTTTCTGCCTGACATGGCCTTCACCAGTACCTTTCTGGTTTTTGATTTGCAGCCAGCATTTTAAGATCTCACCAGCCAGCTTTTTTCCAAGGTTTTATATTTTTACTAAGAGTTTTTTTGTCTTTAGGCAAACACACACAAATGTTCCTCTTACTCTTCCTGCCTGAAATGGGCAAAATAAGGGTGCACATGACCACCAATAAGATGTAAAGAACACAAATGTTCCTCTTATTCTTCCTGCCTGAAGTGGGCAAAATAAGGGTACACATAGAGTCATAGAATGGTAAGGTTGGAAGGGACCTCAAGGACCATCTAGTTCCAACCCCCTGCCATGGGCAGGGCCACCTCCCACTAGTACAGGTCACTCAAGGCCTCGTGCAAACTGGTCTTGAACACCTCCAGGGAGGGAGCAGCCACAACCTCCCTGGGCAACCTCTGCCAGTGTCTCACCACCCTCACTGGAAAGAACTTCCTCCTAACATCCAGTCTAAATCTCCCCTCTGCCAGTTTAAACCCATTGCCCCTTGTCCATGACCAGCAATAATATGTAAAGCTTTAACTAGCAACTTTAACTACCTTTTGATCACACAACATGTTTGGTTCAATGTTTGTTACTCCGCAGTAGTCATAGTGGTGAAACTCTGCATGACATCACAGAATCACAGAAACATGGAAACTTTACGTCCCTCAGGATCACCAAGTCCAACCAATATCCCTGCTCTACAAGGTGCACCCTAAATCACATCCCCAAGCACCACATCCAAATGACTTCTAACCACATCCAGGCTTGGTGACTCAACCACCTCCCTGGGCAGCCTGTGCCAATGTCTGACCACTCTTTCCCTGAAAAAAAATCAACTCCTAATGTCCAATCTAAAGCTATGCAACCACAGTTAAGGCCATTCCCTCTTGGTCTATCACTAATTACCTCTGAGACCAGCACCAGTCTCTCCACAACATCCTTTCAGGTAGCTGTAGGCAGTGATGAGGTCTCCCCTCAGCCTTCTCTTTTCCAAGCTAACCAGTCCCAGCTCCATAGTCAGATAATGCGGACAATGAATCAGACCTGAAGTACTTCCAAGAATCACAGAATGGTAGGGGTTGGTGGGGACCTCATGTAGTCCAACCTCAATACCACTTTTCCAAGTGTGGTATTTCACCTAAACAGTCTTTATTTCCAGAGAAGGAATTCTGGATCAACATTCATAAACAATCCCTTAAGCAGACAGGTTTAATGTGTAATAACAATATCTACAAGTGAAATTACGCAGTAATAGCCACATGCATTTGTGCCAAGCTGATTTTCAAGAGTAAGTGATCCCTTAGAGGTTACATATTTACTCAGAGGAGGAAATACATTCCTTTATTACAAGATTGAACATGCACAGTTGAAGCAACACGTAATACCAGTGGAATGGACAGAATTCTGTGGTTGAATGGGAATGAAGAGTGTGACCAGCAGGACCAGGGAAGTCCTTCTGCCCCTGTACTCAGCACTGAGTACTGTGTCCAATTCTGGGCATCTCGATTTAAGAAAGATGTTGAGGTGCTTGAACATGTCCAGAGAAGGGCACCAAGGCTGTGAGGGGGCTGGAGCACAGCCCTGTGAGGAGAGGCTGAGGGAGCTGGGGGTGTGCAGCCTGGAGAAGAGGAGGCTCAGGGTAGACCTTATTGCTCTCTACAGCTACCTGAAAGGAGGTCATAGCCAGGTGGGGTTGGTCTCTTCTGCCAGGCACCCAGACACAATCTCAAGCTGCATCAAGGCAGGTCTAGGCTGGATGTTAGAAGTTATTCATGGAAGGAGTGAGTGGCATTGGAATGGGCTGCCCAGGGGAGTGGTGGAGTCACCATTCCTGGAGGTGTTCGAAAGGAGGCTGGATGAGGCACTTAGTGCCATGGTTTATTTAATTAGAAAGGTTAGGTGATAAGTTTGACTTGATGATCTTAGAGGTCTTTTCCAACCTGGTTAATTCAGTGATTTTGTGTATCACTGAATGACTAAAACCATTAGGTTGTAAAAATGGTTTGAGTATGAGCATCCATAAAATATCCCAGCAAATGGGTTATATATTTGCATATATAAACTGTTCCTCTGAATTATATCTTGGAAATATTTTTTTCTGATACATATTAATATTATTCTGCCTCTGAGCCTTCAGTTATTGACTAAAGGATAGTGAAAGCAGGCTGCAGAAAGTGCAACTCAAGAGGCAGTTTATTCAGTTTTCAAATGCTTCTACACAAGTTGAAGCTGATTTGCAGTAACCTGGGCATTTCAGCAGATGAATTTGAAGCCAGTGTAATCTTCTCATTGCTCGCTCTCTTTTTCAGACAGCCTTGACTGAAACAGTTTCAGGCCATCCCTCCTCAGGGATCTTGAGGCCAGACCAGTAAACCTTCTACAGCAATAAGAAGTCCATACCAAAACAATGCTATCAGATAGGAGAAGTAAGTGCTAATGTTATCTACATATCAGAGAGTATCTGCATATCAGAGAGCATCTACATGTCTTACAGCATTACTACAGGAACCATGCTATTGCTATTAATCTCAACAGAAACAAAAACCCTGTTCTGACTCAACTATTTCTGTTTAATAAAGTAAAAAACCCAACTGTAAATGGCTAGAGAAAATATAGTCAACTGAAGAGCAGTGAAGAGGAAAAGGACGTGGAGGGTCTTAGTGGATGGAAAGTTGACCATGAGCCAACAATGTGCTCTGGTGGCCAAGAAGGCCAATGCCACTCTGGGGTGGATTAGAAGGGCTGTGGTTAGTAGATCAAGAGAGGTTCTTCTATTCCACCCCTACTCTGCCCTGGTGAGGCTGCATCTGGAATATTGTGTCCAGTTCTGGGCTTCTCAGTTCAAAAAGGACCTCAGGGAACTGTTTGAAAGAGTCTAGTGCAGAGTCACAAAAATACTGAAGGGAGTGGAACATCTTCCTTACCAGGAGAGCCTAAGGGAGCTGTGGATCTTTGGTTTGGAGAGGAGCAGGCTGAAGGCTGACCTTATGAATGTTTATAAAGATGGAAAGGGTGAGTGCCCAGAGGCTGGAGTCAGGCTCTGCTTGATGATGCCCCATGACAGGAGAAGGGGCAATGGGTAGAAGTTGAGGCATAGGAAGTTCCATGGAAATATGAGGAGAATTTTTTTCCCTGTGAAGGTGACGGAACACTGGAACAGGCTGCCCAAGGAGGATGTGGAATCTCCCTCTGGTTGGTGATCCTGTCTAGGTTATCTGGTGTAGGCGATCCTGCTCTGGCAGGGGGGTTGAACTGGATATCTTCCAAGTTCCTTTCCAGCCCCTAACCCTCTGTGGTTCTGTGAACTAAAAGCAAATCATCAAATTTGGTTCTTTTCCTTTTTGTGAATCACCTAAGAAAAACCAAATTATTTACTGAGGCTATTCTGCTTTGAGAACATGATCTAACCTGATGATTTTAAATGTCTTTTCCAACCTAAACAATTCTATAGTTCTATTTTCCTGTCTGCTACATTGAATTCAGCCATTAGTTATGCCTCATATAGAACTTATTTGAAGCATTTAAGCTGTGCTGATAGCATTTGTTCTGGCAGAGATTATGCCAAAGTCTAATGTCTTGATTCAATAAATAACGCTGACTCCTTTTCTCTGACACAATCAAATATGCAGTGTGCTTGATTATTCTCTGATATCATGCATCAAACGTTGCCTTTCAGTGAACATGGATTGTAGCAAACTGATTTGGCAGAAAAAAGCATGACCATAAAGTTGTGCTAATTGAACCTCGAATTAATTCAGTTTTATCTAAGTGTCTACACAAACTAAATAATTGGTAGTAAGTCTGTAGCTCCAGGCAGCACTCCCTCTGTCTCAACACAGGTCAATCATGTTCTGTTGAAACCATTCCAAATAGCCATAATTATCTTGAGGGATAAGACTTGAGGGATTATCCCATTTCATCCTTGGTTTATTTTATTTTTAATGATTTTAATTATATTTTAAAACAGGTAGAAGTATTAGGATTCCTGAAATGCCTTCTCCATATCTTTTCTTCCCAGTTACTGATTATTTTAAAGTAAGGGCAGGAACTGCATCATCATTGCAGTGTTATTCCACAGGGCAGGAGCTGCATCATCACTGCAGTGTTATTTCTCAGGGCAGGAATTGCATCATCACTGCAGTGTTATTTCATAGGATCACAGGGTGAAATGAAGTCTTTGCTTTCCACCTGGGACAACAGTCTCAACTACATCATCACTGCAATGTTATTTCTCAGGGCAGGAACTGCATCCTCACTGCAATGTTATTTCACATGGTCACTGGGGGAAATGAAGCCTTTGCTTTCCACCTGGGACAACAGTCTCAACGATCTCACATGAATAAAGAAATAACTACTTACAATTCTGCTTTCTTTAGAATCCTTCACCCTGACTCATCTTGGAGCCTCAGGCCCAGTTTCAGCCCTCAGTACTTTTAGGGGCTCTTAAGAATCCCTCCCTCACAGGGTAGAAAATAGCCATTGCAATCCTTGCCAGTCTTTCATAATCACAGGAGCTTTGCTCAGGAAAAGGAATCTCTTACAGTGAAAATGCTGCCCAGCCAAGCCAGAGAAAGTGGAGCCCTGTGCACCTCTGAGCAGTGGGAATGAACCAGGACAGCAGGTGTCCTGAAACAGCAACCACAACTTAAGAGTATACTGCATATCTATTCCCTTCTCTTGAAAAAAAAAAAACAAAAACCAAACTCCAGGGAACATAATTTGCTTCTGGACTCCTTTACCAACAATTTAAAATAAATTAATCCAAACATCTCCAGAGTTCTTTTTCCTCAGCCATTGGCAGGAAACAAAAGGATTATGACAACCTCTAACAACTTGCTGTTATCACAGCAAAATTACTGTGCTTGCAACGGAGGAAAATGTTCTTTTTGAGAAAAGAGAAGACAAAAAAACTTGGAAAGAATGAATGTAGGAAAGAGGAGGAAAGAAAGCAAGTTTTCAAAGATTAACACTGAAAAAAAAATCTCATTTCAGGAGGTAGAAGCTAGGGATGATGCACATGATGGTGTTACATGCCACTCTAAGAATGATGATGTATGGTTATCAGATTGTTTGGTTATCAGATTATCCAATTGTTTGGTTATCAAATGATCAGATTAATTAAACTCCAGTGTGGCCCAGGGATACTGCTGGGATTATCTTTTGTGACTTTGACAGCTCAGGGACAACTCCTGCATTTTCCTGAGGAGTTCTCTCAGGAAGCAGACTCTATTTTCACTGCTTAGGATGGAAAGAAAAGAATTGTTATGCAGATTAAACTATCGTGCCTCTCAGAATGAAAGGTGAGCTTTGCTTGAATCTCTTGCAAGGCATAGCTGGTAAAGGAAGGAAGATCTCGTTGTGAGCAGTGAGGAAAGGAGCAGCTGCAGACGTAGATCAGGAAAGAAAAGAGCTCCCTTGGCTTTCTAGTGCCTGCAGCAAGTGGGTTGGGGAGTGTTTGACACTAACTGCTGGTAGTTTGCTGTGGGCTTTTCTCACTGTTCTGTCATTCCCAAATCTTTTAGGATATTTTCTGGCTGCTGCACTCGGCATACACTCACAGATGATTACTCACATTTCAGAGATGACAACAGCAGCATATATACCTACTGCAGATGTAGACCTTTGGTTTAGAATCATAGAATCATAGAATGGTAAGATTGGAAGGGACCTCAAGGATCATCTAGTTCCAACCCCCTGCCATAGGCAGGGACACCTCCCACTAGTACAGCTCACTCGAGGCCTCATCCAATCTGGCCTTGAACACCTCCAGGGAGGGAGCAGCCACAACCTCCCTGGGCAACCTGTTCCAGTGCCTCACCACCCTCACTGTAAAGAACTTCCTCCTAACATCCAGTCTAAATCTCCCCTCTGCCAGTTTAAGCCCATTGCCCCTTGTCCTGTCGTTGCAGGACCTTGTAAATAATCCTTCCCCAGCCTTCCTGTAGGCCCCCTTCAGATACTGGAAGGCTACTATCAGGTCCCCTCGAAGCCTTCTCTTCTCCAGACTGAAGAGCCCCAACTCTCTCAGCCTGTCTTCATAGGAGAGCTGCTCCAGCCTTCTGATCATCTTTGTGGTCCTCCTCTGGACCCACTCCAACACTTCCATGTCCTTCCATGTCTTGTTTACTCAGATTACTATATGGTGTGACTACGTTTTTGTTCCTCAGCACCTGGCAGTGCATGTTTGCTGAAGGAAACATTAGCAATATCAGTCAGGAGAGGTTAGATACAGTGTTAGGATGATGGGGTTCATCTCTAGTTTGCACAGGAAGGTTTGTTTCAGGTTGAATTTACAAGTGTGCTGGTTTGAGGCTAATTGGGATATTTTAATGAAAATAATTAGATTATAGGCTGTGGAAAAAAACAGTGTTGTGTACTTCACTCATAGGCTTGCTGAGATGTATATAAACAAGGACACAAATATAGCTAACATTAGAGAGTCTCTCTCTCTGGGAGCTGCTGTCTTCTGGTTTTCTGCTGTGTAACCCAACTAATCACCTTGCCCATCCTCCAAACTCACCTTGCACGTAAGTCAGACCCTGGGATAAGGTAGAGGAGTGGAAAGAAAGTGGAAGGGCGGTTGGGAGCCCCTCCTGGGGTCTCTGATTTCTGGGAGGGGAGTTGTGTTTCTGTATTACCTTTAACTTGTCTATTTCTGTAAATATTCCTGTCTATTGTGTATATCTCTGCTTGTATATTGTCCTAAGCCGTAAATACAGTTTCAACCCTTAACTTCCACCCAGCTGAGTCTAGTCTGGGTAATTTTCATAGTGTGGGGGAGACAGGTAGCTCCCCACTGATCACAACGAATATGTGCAGCTAGTGAGCATGACAGCAGAATGAAACATACAGGCTGCTTGGCCTGACTTCAACTTTTTCCATAAGGAAATCAGAATCTGTAATTGGTTTTGTTCTCTGTGTGGTTCAAATTTTCATGTCTTCTGCTGTCAACAATCCCATCCAGGGCATGACCATGCTCCTCAGCATATTTTGGTTGAAGTATTGTGTGCTGAACCATGGGTTACACGAAGTATCTATGAACCAAGTCTAAGTATAGATCCTTGCACTGCTTCTCTGCAACATTCCCCTGTTCTGAAAATGTTCTCTGTTCCCTGTTCTGCAAATGCTGTCTGTTCCCATCTTTAACATCAAGGTGCTCTCAGCAGAGCCAGTAAAATCATGGAAGAGTGAAAGAAGTGTTAATTCTCATCTTGATTCCCTCTCAGCTTTAAGCTGGAGCACTATGGTTAGCCTAAAAAGCCTGTTCAGTGTCCTGGCTTCAGAGCTTACTGGAACCTGTTCAGCTTTTTAAAAGCTCAGGGGAAAATTACAGTTTCATGGCAAATTAGACCATTGAGGGACACAGAAATGATAAGGGGAATTTCTGACTTTGGCTGAACTTGGACTACTTACTTCCCGCACCTCTGCTAGTTTCCATATGTTACTATTAATTTCGCCACGTTAATGTTAAACCTTAAGTAGCATCATTAATTAAAAGATAATGAAACCAGCAATGTTTGAGACTCTGCACACAGACATCTGTGTAAGAATGACTTGTTATTCCCTGTGTATATGAAATACAAATTATCTTTCCATCTGGGTAAAAGCAGTCGGGGACTGAAGAGTAGAGAGCTCATTGAATTGGAATGGAAAAAGAAAAGGAAGGGGAGAGAGGCCAGAGAAAGTAGTCCTCTGTTGTTTTGTCACAATGGAGGCACACATCCCACAGGAAATATCTCTGGCCAAGGTGGAGAGGGCTGGTCCCCCCTCTGCTCCTCTGACCCTTGCGCTGTTGAAGACCTGTCTGCAGGGTATTACAGCCAAAGAACACACTGCTCAAGACAGTCTGAGATGCTGGAGCTAAGCAGGGAGTCACAAAATTGAGGACACCTTATAGTAGCCTTCCAGCATCTGAAGGAGACCTACTGGAAGGCTGGGGAGGGATTATTTAAAAGGTCTTGCAATGACAGGACAAGGGACAATCGGTTTAAACTGACAGAGGGGAGATTTAGACTGGATATTAAGGGGAAGTTCTTTCCAGTGAGGGTGGTGAAACACTGGCACAGGTTGCCCAGGGAGGTTGTGGCTGTTCCCTCCCTGGAGGTGTTCAAGGTCGGGTTGGATAGGGCCTTGAGTGAGCTGTTCTAGTGGGAGGTGAGAGTTGGAACTAGATGATGCTTGAGGTCCCTCCCAACCTTACCATTCTATGATTCTATAAAATGCGACTGTATCTGCACTGGGTAGCAATCCTCCAGGTTTGGTGCTGTCTTTGAGGAATCCGATCCAGTGCAGATGAGTGGCAAACAGCTTTCAAACCCCTTATTGCAGCCAGCACTGCAAACTTCTCTACTCTTTCAGTTCATCACGATTTCTTCACTGCAGGGTCCCCTCTGATTCAATCAGATACCGCATGCTAACCCAGCAAAGAATTTCCACTTCTCACTCGCTAATACAGCCAATGTTAGACACAGCAGTTGGCCAGATACAAATAGCTGCTTCCAGCAAAACTCAACTGTGGGCTTTGCCCCACACATAGGTGGAGGAGGAGGATTCTTTGGTAACACAACAGGGCCAAACTAAGTCTGCTTTTGGCCTTTAAAAAGAAAGGAAAATTATGCAGATACAGAATTTTGGGAGGCCAGGTGGGTTGTGTCTGGGAGTGTTTATAATTTTTAATATTTTGAAACCAGATGTTGATGCACAGACATTGCTGGTTGCAGCCATAGGAAGCTGTTTTAGAAGGACACTTTCTAACCCCTGGTAAGAAATTACAATGTTTTGATCCGGTTAAGATCAACTATTAGTGCAGACCTGGACAACCACTGCTGTAAGCCGTTAAAAAAAAAAAAAAAGAAAAAGAAAAAAGAAAAAAGAAAAAAGAAAAAAATAGGAAACAGATGCTCAGGAGAAAGAAAGCTATCAGCCAGAGCATTCCTGATCTTTTTATAAAATGTAAACTTAAAATACTTTATGCGTCCTTTAATGAACTGCTACGGAACAACTTTAGTAGTCAAAACATTTCACGAGATTGCACAAATGGGATTTGTCATCTGCTAATATCTCCGCAGCAGCAGCGTCCCTGGGAAAATGGCACCGAGGTGGCACACGCCAGGTGAGAAGTGTTAAAGCGTTTCTCTGACAAGAACTCGGTGCAGATCTGATACTCCCAAGACTGATGGCATTTTGATTGCAAGAAAACAACAGCTTTTATCCCTCAAATTGACTGTGGCTGTGGGGGAAGGAGCAGCCGTATCTGCATTATGTGGCAACGTCTATAAATATTAACAAGTATATGATAATTGATCATATTTACAGGCAGGGCAACCACAATAGCACTCAGAAACTGTGAATGGAGTAGAGCTTTTGCTGTTGAAGCCTTCTCTGTTATTACATGGAAGGATTAATGGTTTTCTGAAGCATTAAGTTTTTGGTGGGTTTTTTTTTCCTCACTGTCTCGCAAAGCTGAGCAATCTGATCCTGTCTTGTTTTCCTCAAAGAAAGTTATTTACAGTAAGGGTGGTGAGGCACTGGAACAGGTTGCCCAGGGAGGTTGTGGATGCTCCCTCCCTGGATGTGTTCAAGGCCAGATTGGATGAGGTCTTGAGTGAGCTGTACTAGTGGGAGGTGTCCCTGCCTATGGCAGGGGGTTGGAACTAGATGATCCTTGAGGTCCCTTCCAACCTTCCAACCTTACCATTCTATGATTCTATGATAAAGGTGATGGGTGGCAGGCCCATGCTAGTGCAGTGCCTGCCACCCTCCTCAGAGATGTGATTTTTGTGTCAGAGACAGAATGCAACTGAATTCTTGCTCCCTGTGATAGGACAAGCAGCAGTGAATATAAGCTACAGCACAGGAGGTTCCACCTCAACATGAGGGGGAACTTCTTTACTGCAAGGGTCACAGAGCACTAGAACAGGCTCCCCAGAGAGGTTGTGGAGTCTCCTTCTCTGGAAGTTTTGAAGGCCTGTCTGCATGCATTCCTCTGTGACCTGAGCTAGATTGTGTGGTCCTGCTCTGGCAGGGGATTGGACTCCATGATCTCTTTGGGTCCCTTCCACCCCCTGACATCCTGTGATCCTGCGATCCTGTGAACCAAGACCTTAGAGTAAGTAAATTGCATAAGTTCCCCACAACTTGCTTTTTTCTTCTAAGTGAGGTTAAAGATGCTTCCTATTTCCTGCTACTTTGTCACTTCAGTACAGACCAATAATGACAATCATTGTCAAGTTGCTTTGAAAATCAGTGGAGTCAAAGCAGCATCCTCCCCTCCAAATCACATTATACAGACTCACTTGCTACTTCAAACAAATTGGACAGCTAGATCCTACCCTCGTGGGGGAAATGCAAACAAGCTGGAAAGACATCTTGAATGCATTTCTTAAAGCACTCTGGAAACTGCGGCAGAATGAGCCTTTCTTACAGCAGGACTCTTTTGCAAATTACTTTTGGAGAAGCACTCAAATCACTGACTATCCTGCTCACTTTGTGCTTTGCCTGAGCTCTTGCAGGTCAGGGAACAGTTGCAGGCAATGGGAGTATCTAAATGACCCAGGGGAAAGGTAAACTCTGCAGTCATAGACATGATTGAACATAGTATAATGTGATTTAAGATAGATTTAGACTAAATGTTAATAGAAGGGAGTTCAGAATAAGCTTATTTGTTCATTTCTTCCTGGGCCATGTAGGCTACACTCAGTTATTATGGCCCTATAGAACAGAATCACAGAACATCAGAGGTTGGAAGGGACCTCCAGCGATCATCCAGTCCAAACCCCTTGCCTAAAGCAGGATCACCTAAGGTAGTTCTCATAGGACTGGAACCAAGAGGGTTTTGAAAATCTCCAGAGAAGGAGACTCCACAACCTCTCTGAGAAGCCTGTTCTGGTGCTCCTCACCCTCACTGTCAAGAAGTTTCTCCTCATGTTGAGGATAAACATTCTATGTTCCAGTTTCTATCCATTGTTCCTTGTCTTATTACTGTGCCCCACCAAAAAGAGATTGACACTCTCCCCATAGGTATTTATAGACATTGATGAGATCTCCTTTCAGTCTTCTCCAGACTAAACAGTCCCAGGTCTCTCAGTCTCTCTCCATAGGGGAGATGCTCAACTCCTCTAATCCTTCTTGTGGCTTTCCATTGGGACTTTCTCCAGCAAGTCCCTGTCTCTCTCTTGAACTGGGGAGCCCAAAATTTGACAAGGGTATGGTCTCACTAGGGCAGAGTAGAAGGAGAGAAGACCTTCCCTAGACCTTCTGGACCTTAGATGAGTAGCCCTAAGGTGACTGAAGCACTCCACCCTAAGGCATAATCCTGGGAGGATCGTCAATGTGCCCTGCACATAATGGAGGGGTTCTCAGAGCTAATTCCTTGTGTCTCATCCTGGTTGATTCACATTTTAAAAATGCAATATCTCAAAAAGAGCAGCAGTAGTTTATTAGAACACTGGGTTCAACTGCTGCACTGCCAAAACAATACTCCCCAAGCTCTTCTCTCCATTTAGCATGGCCCCCAGTGTTTATCACACAAATCAGCACAACCACAAACTAGATTTTTTTTTTATCCTCCTTTGTCTTTTTCCCAGATTAGATGCAATTTTCACATGGGGCAAATGCAGAGGATACCTCCTTTGTGTGTATTTTAGCAACCAAATAGTTTAGTCTTTTGTTCACAAACAAGCTGCTGCTTCTCTTCTCCTCATCTTTATTTTTGGAGGTTAGCCCACATTTCAGCTCATGCTAACCAGAGCTATATTACATCTGGCACTGTCCCTGT
This sequence comes from Eubucco bourcierii, assembly GCA_013396675.1. Taxonomy (NCBI): domain Eukaryota; kingdom Metazoa; phylum Chordata; class Aves; order Piciformes; family Ramphastidae; genus Eubucco; species Eubucco bourcierii. The sequence continues at coordinate 247,080 of VWZE01003156.1, read as the reverse complement.
GATTGCTCAGGCAGCTGGAACAAGTTAGATTGCATTGTTTCCTATGACTTCCCCTTGCATATCAGTTGCCATTGCTCCACCTCTCCTGGAGCACTCTTCCGTCTATGTTCTCTCCTTCTGTTCTCAGCAAACTGCCAGAAGTTTTCACCATTTCTTCATCTCCACTGCAAAGCACATGGAAGGCCAAATATACAAGAGTAGATGCTAAGGAAATTATAGTATAGCTTTTGGACCAAAGCAATACAGATTACAATAAATGTCAGTGTGTTGCTTCATTTGGGATGGTCCCTGTTGGATATGGGCTCTTCTCCTTCCTAAAGGAGGACAATGGGAGATGCTTTTGACTTCTTCTTTTTTTCTTTTAGTTTACACATCTGAACACTTCCAAACAGTGACCTATAGAACTTATATAATTTACAGAACTTNGTCTAAATCTCCCCTCTGCCAGTTTAAACCCATTGCCCCTCGTCCTGTCATTGCAAGATCTTGTCAATAGTCCCTCCCCAGCCTTTCTGTAGGCCCCCTTCAGATACTGGAAGGTTACTATAAGGTCTCCTGGAAGCCTTCTCTTCTCCAGGCTGAAGAGCCCCAACTATCTCAGCCTGTCCTCATAGGAGAGCTGCTCCAGTCCTCTGATCATCCTCATGGCCCTCCTCTGGACCCGTTCCAGCACTTCCATGTCCTAAACCCCAGGTCCACCATTTCTGTAAAGCAGTGGCAATATTAACAGGGAGATTTTTGGCAGGTGATAACTTTGTGAGGGAAAGCCCACCAGGATCCCTTCCCTGATATGAAATATTAATTGTCTCGAGAGTGCTGATATGAAGCTATATCCCTGTAAATCCAGCCTGGGTACACCACTTTTCCTGTCTGCTCTGAGAGTTGTGAATGAATGAAACAACTGCTTCAGTTTCTGTGGTGAGACAGAGCCCATGACTTCATATTTCTTTTGTGTTGTCATGTACAGCTTGCTCCTTCCTTGCAAGGTTGCCCAGGGAAGTTGTGGAGTCTTCCTCTCTGGAGGTATTCAAAGCCTGCCTGGATGTGTTCCTGTGTGATCTGGTCTAGGTGATCCTGCTCTGGCAGGGGGGTTGGACTGGATGAGCTTTCCAAGTCCCTTCCAGCACCTGACATTCTATGATTCTGTGCATACCTATATGCAGGTTGCTCCTTCCCTGTTGGGGTGTGCCAGCTGGCCAGAGGCTGGGCCCAGTCCAGGAGCACTTTACATCAGGTATTGTCATAGCTGAAGTTATTCTTGTGCTGTGGTGCTTGTCTAAAAGTCATTTTATCAGCCCAGTTCACACCTCTGGAGTATGGCTGGAGCTATCACGGAGAATGGTGTTCATAGCTGTCAAGCCTCTCAGCTATGGACTGGAGGTCATATTTCCTGCCTGTGATCATTTAAGAAGGCATTGCTTTTGGTGTAGCATGGGTAGCGTGGAAGATGTATACACACTTTCATAAAGCACAGATACACCCTAGCCATTCATTCCTGGTCCAGATTTGGATTACTAGTGTTTATTTGTTAAGTGCCAACAATGTGCTCAGAGTTTTAGAAGGCTCAAAATGAAGACAATCACAGCTCTCATGAATTCTCCCCAAAGAGTCAGAGGACAGTTTAGATCAGGTGTTCCAGTTTAAGCTCATCCCCATTATGAAGTGGTGCTGAAAAAATCCAGATGCTTAATAAATAATTTTTGCATTTCTCTTGTAAAAATGTAACATTTATTGTAAATGACTAATTTTTTCTAATGAATATTTTGGAAGCAATGTCCATGTGGAGTAAGTATAAATGGCAATAAATTGTACAGAGTTAGCCTGGTGTTTCTAGGGGCTAAAGAGACTAGAAAATCTTAGCCAAGATGATGAAAAACTTTCAGACAAGGCAGGGAGTGAGTGCCGACATGGTGTAATCTCAGGCATCCATTAAAGGTTTCAGGCCACATTATCTGTGCAAGTGCTGGGCAAAGGAATGAGGCACCAGAGCCTGTTACAGCAAATAAATGTTAAGGCTGTGAAAACAGCAGAACTCATGTTCTCCTCTCCTATGAGGACAGGCTGAGAGAGTTGGGGCTCTTCAGCCTGGAGAAGAGAAGGCTTCCAGGAGACCTGATAGCAGCCTTCCAGTATCTGAAGGGGGCCTACAGGAAGGCTGGGGAGGGACTATTGACAAGGTCCTGCAATGACAGGATGAGGGGCAATGGGTTTAAACTGGCAGAGGGGAGATTTAGACTGGATGTTAGGAGGAAGTTCTTTGCAGTGAGAGTGGTGAGACACTGGAACAGGTTGCCCAGGGAGGTTGTGGCTGCTCCCTCCCTGGAGGTGTTCAAGGCCAGGTTGGACGAGGCCTTGAGTGACCTGTACCAGTGGGAGGTGTCCCTGCCTATGGCAGGGAGTTGGAACTAGATGATCCTTGAGGTCTCTTTCAACCTTACCATTCTATGATTCTATGATTCTATGTGTTGATGTACATTGGGAATGGAGAAAGAGGTTAACTTCTTGTTGAGCATGGTTGGGCTTTAGCACTCAGTTCTTTGCCCAAAGCACATCAGTTCTGTGTTTCGCATTGCTCTTGTAGGAGGTGAAATCTGCAGCCATGGAAAAAGAGCACACATGTCTGTGTGCAGATTTTACCTTCCTCTGAACTTGCACTTTTGGTCCAATGGGATTCTGGGCCTCAAACACCTTGCCCTGCTTCTGATGGGGGATTTCAGCTATCCAGATATTTACTGGAAGACCTACTCAGCCAAAGAGCAGTGAAGGGGAAAAGGACCTGCGGGTCCTAGTGGATGGAAGGATGACCTTGAGCCAGCAGTGTGCTCAAGGACAAGGAGGCCAAGGCCATTCTGGGGTGGATTACAATGGCTGTGGTTAGTAGGTTGAGAGAGGTTCTCTTCACCACCACCCCCCTACTCTGCCCTAGTGAGGCTACATCTGGAATATTGAGTCCAGTTCTGGGCCCCTCAGTTTAAGAAGCACCTCAGAGAACTGCTTGAAAGATTCCAGTGAAGAGCCACAAAAATCCTGAAGGGAGTGGAACATCTTCCTTATGAGGAAAGGCTGAGGGAGCTGGGGTTCTGCTGCTTGGAGAAGAGGAGACTGAGGGGTGACCTCATGAATGTATTTATAAAGATGTAAAGGGTGAGTGCCAAGAGGATGAAGCCAGGCTCTGCTGGGTGATGCTCAGTGACAGGTGAAGGGGCAGTGGGTGGAAGCTGAGGCATAGGAAATTCCATGGAAACATGAAGAGAATTTTTTTTCCTGTGAGGGTGAAAAAATCCTAGAACAGGCTGGCCAGGGGAGTTGTGGAATCTCCATCTCTGGAGATATTCAAGACAGGCTCCCCTGGATGTGTTCCTGTGTGATCTGGCCTAGGTGATCCTGCTCTGGCAGGAGGGTTGGACTGGATGATTTTTCAATGTCCCTTCCAGCTCCTAACATTCTGTGATTCCATGGTTCTATGAAAACACTCACAGTAGTTGACAGCAGGTGCACATTTATGAGATGTGTAATCTGCTTTAGCCAGAAGAAAAGCCTCAGGTATTCCAGCTTCAAGCAATCTCTTCCCCATTACTACTTCTGTAACAAATAAATAAATCTAACACATGTGACGCTATCTGAAGCCCAGGGAAAATTACCACTAATTTCCTTTACATTTAGATCAGCATCACCAGCTAGACAACTATCCACATTTTAAATAGGCATTATTATCAACTCCCCCAAACCCATCACTATTTTGTACATGTCAGGGAAGAAAGCAAACACTTGTTCCTGGTAATTTTTCTCTTGTGTGAACATTTTGTTCAGCTTATTTTTTCCCCAGTGTTCCCTTCTCTCCTCAACCCCCCCAAACCAGTCACCTCTGACACTGCATTAACATAACTGATCTCTGGGTGGAAAAACCACATTCCACTGCGGATGTCTCTAGCCTGAAGCAGGGTGAGCAACACACCTGTGTGCTAGACCCACTGTGTTGTTTAGCACTGATAATAAATGAGTGGATGTGATTCGTTCAAGGAATGTGTACAACTACAGGCAAATACTGTAAACTATTCAAAAGCCTTTCCACCAGGACAGATCCTCCTGTCTTTACTCAGACAAAATTCCCACCACTTTGCTGTCTAAACACAACCTTATTTGCAGCTCAGGTTTATCGCAGGCAGTCGGAAGAGAGAGGAGATGGGGAGAGGTGTTGCTAGTGCTGCTGTTGGGAGAATGTGGTCTAAGGTGGAGACAAAGAGCGGAATGACCCCTGGTGCTTTGCCTGGGAATTACCGACCGTCGGTATAGCACCGAACTGCGCTTCCGCCGGCAGCGCACACAGGCACAAGGGCTGCAGGCGCAGGCAAAGCAGACCTGCTTTCACATCGCTGTCTGCCAGGCTTTGCTTTGGAACCGCATTTTAAACAGCTATATGTGAAGGTGCGTGAATTTCTGCTGACTTCCAGCGCATACCAGGGCGGGTTTTGAGGAGCAGATTATGTTCCTGCTTCTTTTAGTGCCTATGTCTATGTGTGTGGTTAGAGTGTGTATGCCTGAACCCACACAGGCAACTTACTGATTGCTGTCCACCTTGCTGTAAATGGTGGTGCCAAGTATGGCCTGTGGTAACCTACTCGGTTTTCAGCTACAAACACCTTTGTGTGCCTCCCAAGTTCCCCACTGCATTGGGGCTTTTCTCCTTTCTCTACACTGGAAGAAAGACTGGAAGAAACATATTCAAGATGGGGCCTAGCCTCTTCATCAGGAATAGTGCAGCCCGGCAGGACCAGGGAAGTCTATCTGCCCCACTACTCAGCACTGGTCAGGCCACACCTTGAGTACTGTGTCTAGTTCTGGGACCCTCAATTTAAAAAAGATGTTGAGGTGCTTGAACATGTCCAGAGAAGGGCAACAAGGTGGTGAGGGGTCTGGNTAGCCTCTTCATCAGGAATAGTGCAGCCCGGCAGGACCAGGGAAGTCTATCTGCCCCACTCCTCAGCACTGGTCAGGCCACACCTTGAGTACTGTGTCTAGTTCTGGGACCCTCAATTTAAAAAAGATGTTGAGGTGCTTGAACATGTCCAGAGAAGGGCAACAAGGTGGTGAGGGGTCTGGAGCACAGCCCTGTGAGGAGAAGCTGAAGGAGCTGGGGGTTTTCAGCCTGGAGAAGAGGAGGCTTAGGGCAGACCTTATTGCTCTCTACAGCTACCTGAAAGGCGGTTGTAGCCAGGTGGGGTCGGTCTCTTTTCCCAGGCAACCAGCAACAGGAGGACACAGTCTCAAGCTGCATCAGGACAGGTTCAGGCTGGATGTTAGGAAGAAGTTCTTCACAGCAAGATTGATTGGCATTGGAATGGGCTGCCTGGGAAGGTAGTGGAGTCACCATCCCTGGAGGTGTTTGAAAGGAGACTGGATGAAGCACTTAGTGCCATGGTTTAGTTAATTAGAAGGTGTTAGGTGATAGGTTGGATTCGATGATCTCAAAGGTCTTTTCCAACCTGTTTAATTCAGTGACTCTGTGATTCTTTGTATCATTACATTAACGTCTTCATCAGCTGATGAATGCTTGGAGCACGAGCTCCCACCAGCAGCAGCTAGGCCAGCTGGGCTGCTTGTCGTCAGGTCTCCAAAACCCCCTTGTAACCACACCGTGAATGCGACTCAGTCCTGCGGCCCCAGGCACTTTCTCTCTCGCCGCTTTCCCCGCAGCATCCCCGGAGGAGGAGGTGCAGGAGCCAGTGTCAGGAGGTGGCGATGTCTCCCCGCAGACGGCTGCCCGGCAGCTTCCAGCTGTGCGGCAGCTCAGCCGGCAGCCAGAGCAAACACAGCCGTGGCAGTACAAACCACAGCCACGGTGAGCTTTCATCCTGTGCTCCCCTCAAACATTCTGTGCATTACACAACCTGTGCGTGATAAGCTGGCACTGGAGAAGAAACTTGGTGTTGGAAGGCTGGGGAGCAGTGGTAGGACCAACCTGTGACACCTGCTGAGCTGGAGCAGTGCTTTGCTATGCAAGGGGGCATTGCTCCCTCTTCTCCAGCCTTCAAGTGCCTGCTCACCCTGCTGTCACCATCCATGGGTCACAAGGACTTCCAGCCCTCTGATCCTGACGTTTACCAGCCAGCTGCACCAGGACCTACACAGAGACAAAATGAGACTCAAACGACTCCTGAGCTCTCTTCTGGTGACACTGCTCTCCCTGAGGTATTGTGCTGGTTTGAGGCTAATTGGAATATTTTAATGAAAATAATTATATTGTAGGCTGTGAAAAGAAAACAATGGTGATGTCTACTTCACTCATAGGCTTGCTGAGATGTACAAGAACAAGGACACAAACATAGATAAGACACAGTGAGTCTTGTCTCTCTCTCTCTGGGAGCTTCTGGCCCCTCTACTGTGTAACCTCACTAACCACTCTGCTTCTAATCCCCCTGGCCGATCCTCCAACCTCACCTTGCACATAAGGGAGACCCTGGGATAAGCTAGAGGGGTGGGGAGAAGGTGGAAGGGTGGTTGGGAGCCCCTCCTGGGGCCTCTGATTTATGGGAGGGGAATTGTGTTTCTGTATTACATTTAACTTGTCTATTTCTGTAAATATTCCTGTATATTGCGTATATATCTGCTTGTATATTGTGCTAAGCTGTAAATAGAGCTTTAGTCCTTAACTTCCAGCCTCTGAGTCTAGTCAGGGTGATTTTCATAGCATGGGGGAGCGGGTAACTCCCAAACCATCACGTTGTGTCAGAGGTTGAGCAGTGATGAAGCCAAAAGATCTAGGAGCCTGTAAGACATTCATTCAGATCTTGTATAAATGTTGAAAAGGTTGTTATATCCTGCAATGTGATGTGTTGGGAAGGTGTCCCGTCCCCTTCCAATAAAATTTACCAGACCAGCTCAGATGGCTTGGAAGAAAGATGCAGCTGTATTTTACAGCAAAGCAAAATATACAAGCACATACACACATAGAAAGATACACACACTATATTTACATCTATTTACAATTATATACAATTTAGAAATAATACAGAAATCAAATCCTCCCCCACCCCAGACAAAGAAAGCCCAGAAGGGGCCCATGCCATCCTCTTCTCTCCCCCCAGATAGACAAGCAGCAAGGCTCACATGTTATCAGGAAAAGTTTTGTATGTGGTGTGGAGGAGTCAGAGAGGTGAAGGAACAGTGACAGAGCCCAGAACCCAAGAGCCAAGAAAGCCAAATTGTTTATACTTTGACTTTTCATACCAGTTAGCAAACCAGTGAATGATACAGACTTGATCATTACTATTCTGTTTATAACCAATGCCCTGCTCATTCAATCTATGAGCAGATCTAGTCAATCTAAGAATGTCTAGAAAGTGTCTGTCTCTTGTATATAATTCAGAACCAAAATTGAATGTTAGCTCTTAAACTGCTACATGCAACTACAAACTCTATCCTGCAGAATTAGATTTCTGCTAATACCAGTAAGCTTCAGCCAGCTCATATAATAAAACAGACAATGGAAAAACATGACAACAACTATGAATTTTTCAAACAAAGGCTGGAAAGATTGCCACTGAAGTACTGCAACCCACACTGGTTCACTGTTCTTCTCATTAGTATTACCAAAATGCTGGGTAGTAGAAAAGACTTCAAGAAGTCACTGTATCTCTATATATCATCTATACAATCTATATAATCTATATCTATATATCTAAATATTTATCTATATCTACATAGAATCATAGAATCACAGAATGGTTTAGGTTGGAAGGGACCTAAAAGATCATCCAGTTCCCAACCCCCCACCATAGGCGGGGCCACCTTCCACTAGAACAGGTGCTCAAGGCCTCATCCACCCTGGCCTTGAACACCTCCAGGGAGGGAGCAGCCACAGCCTCCCTGGGCAACCTGTGTCAGTGTCTCCCCAGCCTCACTGGAAAGAACTTCCTCCTAACATCCAGTCTAAATATCCCCTCTACCAGTTTAAACCCATTGCCCCTTGTCCTGTCGTTGCAAGACCTTGTAAATAATCCCTCCCCAGCCTTCCTGTAGGCCCCCTTCAGATATTGGAAGGCCACTACAAGGTCTCCTAGAAGCCTTCTCTTCTCCAGGCTGAGAAGCTCCAACTCTCTCAACCTGTCCTCATAGCAGAGCTGCTCCAGCCCTATCTCTATCTCTATATCTCTATCTCTATCTCTCTATATATCTACATATCTAATCTCTATCTCTATATGACTATGTATCTATATATCTACATATCCATATCTAATCTATATCTATATATCTACAAATCCTTATCTATATTGCTAGAAACTTTTGGAAAAGTAAGGCATTCAGTAGCACCTTATTTTTCAGGAAAAAAATTTAGCTTCCCATCTCTCCTTAGCTCAACAGATGCTCTCGATCACTGGAACGGAAGTGTGCTGAAAGATGTAACAGCAGTGGCAAAGCCCTTTGGAGACTGTCAACTGCTGTGAATAATGCTGTGCCTAAGCCTGCTATTTAAATGGCTAAGGTCCAAGGAATTTGAGAGTATCAGATACCTACAAGATTGGCCCACCAGCTCCATTTCACTTGCTTCTTCTAGAATGAATCAATACAGAGGAAATTTGTGACCTCAAATGGGCATCTAAAATTAGATGGGCCCACAGCTTGCTTGAAATTCCTGGCAATTTGTTGCACATGAAGCCTTTCTACAATGAAAAGCAAGAGAATGCTACTTCTTGTTTTAAGACAGGGAGAGTGCAGGAACATTTTGCAGATGGCTGAATTATCCCCTCTCCTTGTGCTATGACCTCAGCAGGAAGGAAACCCCTTCAGTGAAAATACTGCATTTCTCTCCTGGCTTTGAAAATCCAGTCCTGGCTCCAGAGATCTTGTGTTGTGTCTCCTGGGAACGTCCCTATGGCCAACTTGTTGTATATGGCCCTATAGCCTTGTTAACATGGAGTGATAAAGTTACAGATAGCCCAAACTGCCCATTCTTTGCCTCTTCTAACACACTGAGAGCTGGAAAAGCCCCATACACTGCAGCACAAACTCTTTGGACCACACTCTTGTCATCTCCAAAAGCTCTTTCTGTTACTCTTGTAGACAACAATAGTCTGGTCCAGCTTTGCTGATAGGTCTGGTTTTGCTGATAAATGATGCAATTTGTCTGAGACATAAATTTGTCTTACTGCAGAAACATTTGCCTGGCTAAGAGGCAAACTGTAGCAGCAAATGAACTTATTGGATTGTCCACCAGCACTGAAAGCATTGTCCACCAGCACTGAAAGCATTGTCCTCCAGCCAAGGCCAGATATTCCAGTCTCAAATGCACGTCTCCCCTCAGCTATCAGGCAGGTCACAAGATTGGCTACACAGCTCTGGGAAAACTTCACTGCAGACAGCATGTTATAGAACTGTCACTTCAGTAATCTTCACATGTGTGATCTCAGTTTATTGGATGACTTAGCTTTAGAGACAGAATTACAGGACCACAGGATGTTAGGTTGGAAGGAACCTCCAGAGGTTTTCAAGTCCAACCCCCCAGGCAGAGCTGGACCATATCATCTAGCAGAGGTTGCACAGGATTATGTCCAGATGGGTCTCAGAAGTCTCCAGAGAAGAAGGCTCCACAGTGTCTCTGAGGAGCCTGTGCCAGTGCTTCACAACCTTTCCAGTAAAGAAGTTCTTCATTTTGAGGTGGAACTTCTTGTGTTGTAGTTTACATCCATTGCCTTATCACAGGGCTCAACTGAAAGGATACTGTCCCTTCCTTCTTGACACCCAGCCCCCAGATATTTGTATACATTTACTAGGTCCTCTGTCAGTCTTCTTGTCTCCAGACTAAACAGACACAGGTCTCTCAGCCTGTATCTGAAGGGGGCCTACAGGAAGGCTGGGGAGGGATTGTTTACAAAGTCTTGCAACGACAGGACAAGGGGCAATGGGTTTAAAATGGCAGAGAGGAGATTTAGACTGGATGTTAGGAGGAAGTTCTTTCCAGTGAGGGTGGTGAGACACTGGCACAGGTTGCCCAGAGATGTTGTGGCTGCTCCCTCCCTGGAGGTGTTCAAGGCCAGGTTGGACGAGGCCTTGAGTGACCTGTACTAGTGGGAGGTGTCCCTGCCTATGGCAGGGGGTTGGAACTAGATGATCCTTGAGGTCCCTTCCAACCTTACCATTCTATGATTCTATGATTCTTTCACCTATCCCAGGGATCTTTGCTGAATGTGCAGTTTTGCACTATAGACTATACAAGATAATTAACCTCATGAAAAGTCAGAGTATGAAGAAGGGGCCAGAAAACAACACAGCGTCATTGCCAAGTGCTACTACCCTTTTCTGATGTGCCATGTTCACTTGATGGAAGACAATAATTATTGCTGTTCTTCTTTCCCTGTGTTTCACAATTTTTCCCTTCCCCATAAGATCGACAGGTAATGCTAAATAAAAACGAGAGAAGAAATTTATAAGAGAAAGAGAAAGGCTTTTAAACCAGTTATGGATGATGTGTAATTTTGACTGTCAAATACGGTTTGTGGGAAAGGGGATGACAAGTTTCAGAACAGACTGAGAGTTTAGATGATGAATAATGTTATCAATTCCATCAGAGCAAGTAGTTAGTTATGCAAGTTGTCAGTCTGCTTTCTTAAACTGGTAGCTGCTGGAAGATTGGAAGAAACTTATTCAAGACGGGGCCCAGGCTTTTCATCAGGAATAGCGTGGCCAGCAGGACGACGAACGTCCTTCTGCCCCACTACTCAGCACTGGTCAGGCCACACCTCGAGTACTGTGTCCAGTTCTGGGACCCTCAATTTAAGAAAGATGTTGAGGTGCTTGAACATGTCCAGAGAAGGGTGACAAGGTGGTGAGGAGTCTGGAGTACAGCCCTGAGAAGAGAGGCTGAAGGAGCTGGGGGATGTTCAGCCTGGAGAAGAGGAGGCTCAGGGCAGACCTTATTGCTCTCTACAGCTGCCTGAAAGGGGGTTGTAGCCAGGTGGGGTTGGTCTCTTTTCCCAGGCAACCAGTAACAGAACAAGAGGACACAGTCTCAAGCTGTGCCAGGGCAGGTTCAGGCTGGATGTTAGGAAGAAGTTCTTTACAGCAAGAGTGATTGGCATTGGAATGGGCTGCCTGGGAAGGCAGTGGAGTCACCATCCCTGGGGGTGTTTAAAAGGAGACTGAACGAGGCACTTGGTGCCATGGTTTAGTTAATTAGAAGGTGATAGGTTGGACTCGATGATCTCAAAGGTCTTTTCCAACCTGTTTGATTCTGTGATTTTGTGAGTCTGTGATTCATGTTTCCTGAAAGCTTTTTCCTTTTTTTCCCTTGAAATATATGGTGCTGGTGCCTGTCAGAGACAGGCTAGACCTAATGCTCAGTTGATCTGATCAGATCTGTTACAGCTTTTCATTAAACACATTACACCTACCTACGCTTTTCTGAATAGTTTTGGAAGAAAGTCTGAAATTACTTCCACTTGTGAAAGCATCTGGAGACTCCTGAAGGAGGAGAAGCCCTGAAATGGGACAAACTTTGAACATCTGGACCACAGCAGACTGCAAGGAGCTGGGAAGGCAGCACAGCTCTCCCTATCCCTGGCCCTGGCTTTTAAGCCACTGGACTGGCTTACTTATCTTGTGGCTAGGATTTGCCCCCCATTAGCAGTGGCTTTCTCCATGACAGCTGATGTGTTAATTTCCATGCTTCTAAAAGCAGTAATGGAAAGGCTCTTTTGCAAGTTATGCTTTAAGGCTAAGCTTAGTTTTTGTGTTTAACTGTAAACAAGGAGTAGGAAATTTCCAGAGATGTTGAATTTAAAAAGGGTTAATAATTGGCTATTGGATGCAAAAAGGATAACAACAATAAATCTATATGATTCCATTCATTTGCTAATTGGGATAGAAAGCCAGTGTATAAACAATTTTTGCTTCTTTCTGTCCTTGGCTTAAGTCTCCTTGCAGCTTTCTGCCTCACACTGCTCCCCTTATCTCTGTCCTAACCTTTTTGCTGGTACAAACCATCTAGGAGGTAAGGGGATAGGGAGGAGGGAGCAGGTCTGGCTGCTGGGAACCCTTCTGGGTTGATCCAAAGGGATTTTTTGTGTTATTTCTAAATTGCAAATAATTGTAAATGTATTTTGCACATGTGCATTGCATTATATGCTTGTAATTTTTAACTTGCTGCGAATGCATAGCTCCATTTGTTTCTAACCCATCTGAGCTGGTCAGGTAAATATATCTGAGGGATAATCTCAACCCACCACACAGGTCAGATCAGTTTATCTGAAGTGGCTGCAAGCAGGCAAGGGGAGAGCAACTATGGGTTTGAGACCACTGATGGTGCTCCAAGTGTCTTAGATCTGTCAAAACCAAGGAGTCCCCTTTCTTTGGTCAGTCTTAATTACACTCAGGAAGGCAAGCACACAGGGCTGAATGTGGCTGTTCCAAACCAGGCATTCATGTTACGTAGCAGTAACTGCTGTGAAAGGAGAGAGATGTGATCAGCCATGGAAAGGGAAGCTGGACCGTGAAAAAGGCTCTGCACTGGGAAATGATCTACACAGTGAAAACCACCAGGGAATTCTGAGTTAAGCACAGAGGTGGAGAAACACGGAAGAGGCACTATCAACCAGCATTGCATCACAGCCTGCCTGCTCCATTAGTCACTTTGCTGTTTTTAAGGAGGCAAACATCAACGCATTCATTTTGTTCCTGACTGTTCTAATAAATCTCAGTGCTCTGACAGGTGTTCTGGCTTCTTCATCAGCTTATCCTGAAATCCACAATGATAACTCTGAGAGCACTGCATCTTCATCTGAAAAAGCATAGTGGAGATCGATTGTGAACTGTATTTCTCGGCACAATCCCAAGCACAAATCCAGGCTGGGTGGTGAATGGCTGAGAGCAGCCCTGAGGAAAAGGACCTGGGGGTCTGGGGTGATGAAAAACTCAACATGAGCCTGCAGTGTGCACATGCAGCCCAGACAGCAACCGAGTGCTGGGCTGCATCAAGAGCAGTGTGACCAGCAGGGCAAGGGAGGTGATTCTGCCCCTTTACTCTGCTCTTGTCAGACCCCACCTGGAGTACTGTGTGCAGTTCTGGAGCCCCCAGCACAGGAAGGACATGGAACTGTTGGAGTGGGTCCAGAGGAGGCCACGAGGATGCTCAGAGGGCTGGAGCAGCTCTCCTATGAGGACAGGCTGAAAGAGTTGGGGCTCTTCAGCCTGGAGAAGAGAAGGCTTCAAGGAGACCTGATAGTAGCCTTCCAATATCTGAAGGGGGCCTACAAGAAGGCTGGGGAGGGACTATTGACAAGGTCTTGTAATGACAGGATGAGGGGCAATGGGTTTAAACTGACAGAAGGAAGATTTAGACTGGATGTTAGGAGGAAGTTCTTTCCAGTGAGGGTGGTGAGACACTGGAACAGGTTGCCCAGGGAGGTTGTGGCTGCTCCTTCCCTGGAGGTGCTCAAGGCCAGGTTGGATGAGGCCTTGAGTGACCTGTTCTAGTGGGAGGTGTCCCTGCCTATGGCAGGGGGTTGGAACTAGATGATCCTTGAGGTCCCTTCCAACTTAAACATTCTATGATTCGATACTGTGAGAATGGAGAAAGAGAATTTAATGGCAAAGAAGGCTTTGAGTTAGAAGACCCAAGCGTATAATGGGGTGATGTACCATGACAATTTTTTTTCTTGTAATATGTTTCAATATTGCAAACTGTTTACCAGAGAGAAGGAGCTTCACCCTCTTCTGTTTCGGAAATGTGCTGAAACAATATCATTATTTTCTTTACGTATCTCATCCTCTTGTAAACATTTAAGAGGTGTGATTATTAAAGTCCCTTGGTTGCTTCCATAGCCACATGTTTTGTTCTGTGGTATTATTGCAGCACAGAGATCATTGCTATTGCATCACTGCAGAGATCGCTACTGCAGAGTCTTTAAAGCAGAGATTACTTTGATAAAGATTCCCTTATCAACCCCAGCAGTCAGTCTGCTTGTCAAGTATCTTCTGCAAGTTTGAATGCAGGAGCTCCTGGCTCTGAGATCTACAGATGCAAGGAAAGATGTTAAGCTCCAGTGAAGTTACATGGAAGGTTGAAATTAGCCTTCTGCAGAGAGAGAACTGAAAGAAGTAAGGGACCACAGAAATGTCTCCAGGCATTTCCTAACATAAAACCACAGTCTGATGGTGGTTTAGTGGGAGGCCAAACAAGTGATGGCTACCAACGAAAGATATTTTTACTGAATAACTCTGTGAAAGTGATTGAATTACCAGATATAGATTCAGTAAATCCTTCAACAACCCCTCTTAAAAACCAGCACAAGCTTTCATTACAGACCTACACCACTCTCTGCACATGGAACAGAACAGAAAAATTCATAGACAATTATACAAGAAGCCACATGAGTCATTGGCCAGGGAAGAAAAGATATTTTCTCCAGAGAAGAATAGATAATGGATTTAGCAACAGTTAAGGACAGACAGGTGAGATTAGTCTACTAGTGTGACTCATATACTGCAGTGCTGTGCCACCATAAATCACTCAGAGCTCAGTTACCTCTGTGTTAGAACAAGTGAACCCTGTCTTTCCACTCAGTAGGGAAGAAGTAAACTATGCCTCTCTCTCTGAAACCTCTCTGCCTAGGCTTGCTCAGTAGTAGAACATGACCAGCAGTGGAGGTTTGGTGCTGGGCCCAGTCCTCTTTAATATCTTTTTTGATGAACTAGATGAGGGGATTGAGTCCTCCAGCAGTAAGTTTGCAGGTGACACCAAGATGGGAGCAAGTGTTGATAAGTTAGAGGGTAGGAGGGCTCTGCAGAGGGACCTGGACAGGCTGGACAGATGGGCACAGTCCAAAGCCAAGAGTTTTAACAAGTCTACTCTTTGGCCACAACTCCATGCAGCACTACAGGCTGGGGACAGAGTGGCTGGGGAGCAGCCAGGGAGAGAGGGACCTGGGGGTACTGGTTGACAGCAACTGCACATGAGCCAGCAGTGTGTCCAGGTGGCCAAGAAGGCCAATGGCATCCTGGCCTGTATCAGGAAGAGTGCAGCCAGCAGGACCAGGCAAATCATTCTGCCTTTGTGCTCAGCACTGGTCAGGCCACACCTTGAGTCCTGTATCTAGTTCTGGGACCCTCAATTTAAGAAAAATGTTGAGGTGCTTGAACATGTCCAGAGAAGGGCAACGAGGCTGTGAGGGGCCTGGAGCACAACCCTGTGAGGAGAGGTTGAAGGAGTTGGGGGTATTCATCCTGGAGAAGAGGAGGCTCAGGGCAGACCTCATTGCTCTCTACAGCTACCAGAAAGGAGGCTGTAGTCAGGCATCCAGTGACAGAACAAGAGGATGCAGCCTCAAGCTGCACCAGGGCAGGTTTAGGCTGGATGTTAGGGAGAAGTTCTTCACAGCAAGAGTGATTTGCATTGGAATGGGCTGCCTGGGGAGGTGGTGAGGTCATTGTCCCTGGAGGTGTTTAAAAAGAGACTGGATGAGGCACTTGGTGCCATGGTTTAGTTAATTAGAAGGTGTTAGGTGATAGGCTGGACTCGATGATCTCGGTTCTTTTCCAGCCTGGTTAATTCTGTGTGCCTCTATGTGAGGATGCCATCCAAATGAAGAGGGAATTGGCAGCTGTCACCCAGGAGACCAACTTATTGCTTCCAGCTCTTTGCAGTTGTATCAGCAGCATGAAAGGGATCAGCACACATCCATGGTGGGACCAGAAGCATGAAGGGTCCCGTGGCAGCAGTACCCACCTACCAGCAGGTTTCCTTTGCTCCGTCCTTGCTGCCACATGCCTGGGGCTTGTCTCTTTCCTTACACTGTGCCCCCCTGCCAAGGCTGCCAGCAGCAATGGGGGAGGCCACTCTGATACCTCTGTTCATGGTGAACTTGGGCTTATTATTGCCTGGTAGTGCAGCACATAGACTCCACAGCACCTTGTGTGGAGATTGCTGTTTGATGAATAGACTGGGAAAGGCCAGGCAAAGAGTATGGTTATAGCACTACATAAATTTGGGGTTTTTTTTCATTTCACATTAAAACACCTGATTTCCTTTAACGTTGTAAACATGTCACTTTATTAGGTCTGGGAGAGCTGATGAATTTAAAGACATTTTCAGCAAACAAGTGGCAGCTTTTTTGCTTTTTAAATGAGGGTAAAGGACAGAAACCATGAATATATGGAGAGAGGAATAGAAGGGACAGCAGAAAGCTGTTGCTCACTCTGAAGTTTCCTAGAGAGAGTGGACGAATCACTGAGGTGATGTTGGTGGAAACCAGTTTGAAATGGAGGCAAATACAGGACACAATCCCCTTGAAACAGTTGGCACAGTCTTTATGTTTTGTAGCTAATAAATTTAGCTTTCAGGAAGAAATTCATATAAGCTGCATTTAGTAGTTTTTAAGAATGAAAACAAATGCATTTATAATGTACAATGTTACCATCTGCTAAACAAGGCAGTTTTGGCCAGTGCATGGCAATTTCTTCTCAGACATGAATATAGGGGGTGGGGAAAAAAAGGGTAATTCAGCCATAAAATTGCTGCCCTGCAAAAGGACAGACAAATGTCTAAGCAAGTGCCTTGTCAGAGCAAAGACTTGTTGTTTCATGTTACTGTTGTGCTTTCCTGGTTATTAGAGTGAAGGCTGAGTCAGCCTTTCCATTGTAAAGGAGCTGCTTTCAAGGAACTGCAGTTTAACCAGAGCAGAAAACTCACTGTGAGCATTTAGGCACACTGAAAGAGTAAAATCACTGGCAAGTGCTTGGATGCCCTTTGGGCTGACCAGTCCTTGACTTCCCAAGGGCCCAAATTAAGTGGGATTTTTTTTTTTTTTTCTCTGTGAATACTTTTCCCCCAGCTAGGTCTGCTGTTCCACTGAGAACTAACAGCCTAAGGATTATGTTAAAACAAGTCAGAGAAAATCAGTGTGTGCCGGGTTAGAGCAGATCCCTCCCCCAGTAAAGTAAATTCATTACAACTCACAATTTTGGAAAGCCAGAGAAAAAATGAAATTGCATTTTGATACAGTTAAAACTAAACATAACAGTATAAAAAGAATAAACTAGTACAGAAATCACAGTATCACCAAGGTTGGAAGAGACCTCAAAGATCATCAAGTCCAACCCATCAGCACAGACCTCAAGACTAGATCATGGC